>VYXD01005230.1:800490-850387 GCA_013397195.1 Hylia prasina
GCTGTTACAGTCCTACAAGTTTCAACACCGGAGAGGAAACAAAGTCTCTGTGAATAAAGTAAATCAAACCCAGAAATATACCCCCAAAAACATTATAAAAACCAAACGAGGTCAGATGTTGGTGCCAAAAATTTGATGCATTTTGTTTAATAGTAAAAGAGGCNGCCACTTTATTTAGAAACTTCATTCCCTCTGTTAATGCTGTGTTTAAACTGTATCATAACAGAGGTTAATTCAGCCATGAGAGCAGAGGGGATTTTGAAATGAGCTCTGTGTTCTCAGCTGCTACAAGTACTGACAACAGGCTGGAATGGGTGGAAAAAAAGAAGGTAGAGTAAGACCTGGCAAAGGATTCTCGTAGTCCTTGGGAGAATTTGGGATGTGCACACCACAGGCCCCAAGTATGTGCCTACCTAACCCCCCAGATAGCTTCAAACCAGTGGATTCTGGCTTTTACCCTGGTGTGGCAACTCCACCACATGTGGCCAAGTCTGAGCTTCGCCTCCTTGTTGGAGCCCTCTTGGCAAGAGGAAGCTGCCTGCCTTGCAAAAGGCTCAGCCTTGTTCCTGGGGTTGAAACAGCAATGACAGCAAAGAGCCAAGAGCTTTTCCAAAATAACTTTTGGGTTCACTGTTGGGGAATTCGTCTGTTGGGGAATTCATGAAGAAATTCCCTTTGTCTTGGTCTCTGGGCAACCTTCTGGCTGCTCAAAACTTTAGAAGAAGAAATGGGGGAGACATCTGGAGCCACCCTGCTGTCTTTACTACCATAATCTGGGTATAAAATACCAGGAAGTCAATCTTCTGTCTGTACATCTCCTCAGAGTATAACTAAGAGTGCAGCAAAGGAGTGAAAGTGGGGATCACCCTTCTCTGGGCAGCAGCACATCTGCAGACTTGTTCTTGAGACTGTTCAACATCCAGGCAGTAAAAAAGCAGGAGAAGGTCCATCTCCCTTCCAGATGTGCATGCCCAGATGTGCACAGGCAACTGAAACAGAAACTAGGCCACAGCAAAGAATGGGCAGAAGGCACAGGACACTGAGTCTGTTTTTGGCATCATCTCTTTATCCTTTTTTCATTAAAAAGCAAATAGCATTTTATGCCTCATAAGCTCTCTCTTTTCAGTTCCCTAGCAGCCCTTTGTGTGTTAATTGGACAATCCTCACGATATCTTTATAGAGAGTGGAAGCTCTACAATCCCCATTTTTTAGGCAGATCAACTCTATCAAAGCAAAGCACCCCACCCAGGAGGAATCTTACCAGGAGCACACAAGGGTGAGCCCCACCATCCCACAAGGGACAGGGCTCCAGGGCAGCATGCACTCAACCCCCACAGCTGCTCTGCTAATTTAACCCTCAGCAGATGAGCCCGGGTGGATAGCTGGGATGAATATCAATGATTCCTTTACAGGTAGGGTTTCTCCTTTTTCAGAGGAAAGGGGGAAGGGAGGGGCTGATGGATGGCATCCCTCTACTGATATTCCATTCCCATCCCAGCCCTGATTCCTTCATCTCTCCTGAGACGGGCTGGAAAGAAGAGGGGGGAGAGTGGAGGAAACGTTTCCATGACTTGTAAATCTACCTTCAAGCTTGGAAAGGGCAGAATGAAACATGTTTGCAAATATTTGGCATTTGCCAGCAAACTGTGATTGCTTACTCATTCAGAAGTGGGAGAAAAAGGGCCATAAAAGTAATAGACCCAGCCAAAACTCAAGTAGGTCTACAAAGGGGATTCCCTAGATCTAAGCTCTGTCAGTGGAGCCATTTTCCCTGTATGAAGAACAACACAATTTCCACCTGCTGTGTCACGTTCAGATGTTGTGTGCTGAGGGTTTTGTGAAGATTAATTATGTTTATTCCATACAGTAGAGTTTAACAGTTATCCATGCATTTCCAGAAAGAGAGGTTATTTCCTAAGGCATTGTATTGGGCTCAGCTCAGTCCAGTAAATAAGCTGATGACCCCCTTGACTCGACTCCTTGGGCACTGGTATAAGTGCAGCCTTGGAGCACACTGTTCTTAAATCAAAGCATAAAAATAACCAAATTCAAGTGAATTGTAGCAGCTGGAGGGATGAAGGTAATAAACAAAGTTAAAACAGCCTGATAACAATATCCTGTTACCAAAGAAGAATAAGCATTACTCTCCAATGGTGAAATACAAAACCTTTCTTGTGAGAAGGCATTGATTTTTCCAGAAAGGAAGGGGAGAACAACCCAGAGATGTAATGCAGCATGTGTGGGCACTGAGAGGCTGTAACGATGACAATACTGAGCAAGTATCTCATCTCCAAAAGCTCAGGCTGCCTGACCTTTAGCAGTGCTCAGGATTGTGTGTCTGTTTAGGATGTCATTAAACAAGGCAGGCTTCCTCCAGCAGACCAGGCTTTGGAGAGTGAGATTCCAGACCAGCTACTCAATGGACTTGGAAAAGCCTCATGCCAGAAATAAACCCAACACAAAAACCCAGGATAATAGCTCTTTACCTCGTGTACAAGTTGGTAACCTGGTTTCTATGGCATGCCCAGTGCAAATCCCAGTGCTTGGTGTGCTGGAGAACTGAGGGTGGGATAGGAACATCTTAAAGGCAAATTTAGATTGACTGGAACAGTCCTTGGTAGTTGGGAGAGTGGATTTTACGTGATCACTGTCAGGTTTGTGTGAGAGGGAGGGCAGGATGGGAGGGAACTGCTGGTGTTCAGCCCAAGGTTTAGTGCTCTAAAACCAGGGGAAGTGCTATGAGCACATCTCTCACAGCCGGGTAAGCTCTGGGTGGCATTTGAAAGCCACTCTATAGAGTAGAACAATGAGTGTGAAGAATTGTAGGGTAGCTTGAAGACTGACGTTAATTACCCACTAATTTTCTAGCTGTGATCCATGAAACACTTGCTGCTGATCCCCAGACAGATGGCTAGTCACATAGGATGGGCTTCTCCTCTTTATTTCCATCTGCTATATTTCATTAAGACAGCTAAAAATAAAATTATCCCTAATGTTATTTTTCCATGCAAGTTACTGCTACAGTGACTTGATGCAACTGTGAATAGAAGAATTTCCAAGAGACAAGAATTTCTTAATTAATTTGTGATCTGTGTCATGAAAAGTAACTGCAAATCCCTACATGAGATTCCTCATGAGCACTACACTTCTAAGTGCTATTTAGAAGAGTCAGTTCAAAACAATTTTTTTCTGGTATAAGAACAGAAAAGAGGCTGCTGTCTCTTCTGACCAGAAGAAATTGCTATTTTTAGGCTCTAACGAGCTGTAGATAGTGCCTATGAAATGGAGATGTAATCCTTCAGGCATGAAATCTTCTTTCCCTCTGTGCAGTAGGAATATCTCCAGAAACAGCTTTTCTGCACAGCTCTGAGCCTCTTGTCAGCCAGCACAGTGCCCAGAACTCCCCTTAGGGGGAATGCATTTTTGGGAGGCTGGTTGGTTCTGTCTTTCACAAATTTTTTGGTTGTAGCTGAAGTGTCTGTGTGAATGGAGAAGCTGGGTTCTTGCACACATAGCTCTAACAATTTCAGAGTGTAGCTCGTGATGTATTGAAGTGTTTTCCTGGGAAGTTATGGTCCCCTCCAACCAGATTGCAATTTACTTGTTTTCCAAAAGGGACAAAAGCCTGAACCATTTCTTTCTAGTCCTTTCATGCCTTTCCCACAAATTCTTTCAGAAGGACAGAAGCTCTCCCCTATTTTATGATGAAGAAGTTTTAGTACATTTTAGGACAAGGAACTGTGAGGCGGCCCAAAAGCCCCAAAGGAAGCACAAACAAAACAGGCAGTCCAGCAGTAGAAGTTTGGTGTATTGAGGAGCTCCAGGACTCAGCTCACACTTGGTCTCCAGAACTTTGGGTGAAAATTGGGGCTGGTATATTAAACCTGGGTTATTTTTATCTTCGACTATACAAGCCATTGCCCTAGACTTCCTGAATGCTTACCACAGATATTTATGTGTGAGGAAGATCTCTGTAACTTTACCCTTTCAGAGTTTTCAAGATCTGAAGCCGGTGTGCTATTTTGGAGCCCACAACCCAAATCACCACTCCTGCTGTGTCTCAGTGACACTGTCAGCAGCACAGAACCCTTGTTCTCACCCCTTCTTCATTAGTTGCTTCAGCTTGGAAAAGCAGCAATTTCTTCACTCTCCTGGCAACATTCCCACGAGGAAATTCCTCCTCCCAGGCCACAGCCACACAGCCAGTCACACAATCCTTCCTCCTCTTACATCAGGCCATTTCCCCATTTGCTTGGGCCCTTGCTGCTCACCCCAGCCCATCACCCCAGGAGAACCTTTGGCTCTATTTGTGTGCCTGTTCTTTCTCCTCCAAGAGCAGCTATTTGAGTTCCACCCTAAGAGCACACTGACTTAGGCCCCAGTTTAGCAAAGAATTTTATCACATGCTCAAGTGCAGTTGACTTAGACCTTCAATCTGTTTTTAGCTTATCAGAGCAGGGGTGGGTAGAGCCCTTGTCCTCTTACGCACGCCCAGGTCCCTGGGGAGCTCAGCCATGGATGAGCAAAGAGCAACGTGCCTGAAGCTGAGCAGGAGCTCAGATAAGCAGGACTGCTGAGCTGGCCTCCATCCAGCCATGGTGACCTGTCTTTTAAGGCCTAATTATCTCCACACCACACTGCAAATGTGTCAGCCCCACTGTGGTGATGCACCACAGGTTATTGGGTGCTTCCACCCCAACTTGCCACCTCTGCATGGTCATTAAACTCTGTGTCTGGCTCAAACTCTGCCTTGGATGTTGGAAGTCCAGAACAAGGACTTCAGGGTTAATATTTAGTAACTTCAGAGCAGAGAATGTGGGTAAAGAAGGCAAAACCAATTGACTGCCTCCAGGTCAGAAAAAAGTAATCCAGTAGTACTAGAGTCAGTATTTTATTCTGCTTAAACCACAGTGAAGCTGGACACAGGAGCACTTCACTTTCCTGTAGTACCTCATCAGAACAGAATGAGGCTTGATAACAATGGCTAAAGAAACAGAAAGACACCATGGCAATCACTGAGCCACTGAGGACATTTACCTTCAAAGTCTGGCACATTTAATTCAGCTCATATAAAAATTCCAGTGATGGAGGGTGGAGAAAATTGAATGGTGAATGAAGACCTTTGTTTTCCTGAACAGAGCTGAAATGAAGAAGAAGGTGGGTGGTGATGATCAGATTTCCCCTATAGGTCAGAAGTTCAGTGTATCATTGTATTTCGTGTCGTGTCATGGGGCTGCTCTCTTCCTAATTCCATCCAGCCAGGACTCTGCATATCACTGAGCTTTTACTCTGGGCTCCCTCCATAAGATATACACTGTAGTCAGAGCAGTTACTATACAATTTCAAATGCATTTTTAAGGGTGAATCATTACCTGTCAATTCTACAACACAGCAGAAAACGAAATCAGTTGCTGGCTTGTGTCCATATAAAATAAATTACTGGATTGTTGCGACAGCAAGTTTATTTTGTACAAATTTACTACAAGTATTAAGCTACAAGCCTCTGGTAGCTGTGATCTTGGATTCAAAGGTATCTGGGACCTTGCAGGGATAGAGGAACCAAAACTCTGTGAAATGTGGCCTGAGGGCCCATGGCCTGACCCACGGCAGAGGGTGAATGAAGGAAGGAGCTGAGTTGGGTTTGTTCAGTAGGTGATAGGGGGATCTGAGCCAGCAGCACTTTTCACACAGGTCCTGAGTTATCCCACTTCATAACTGCATGAATTATTTATGCATCTTGGGGAAAGAAGCTATAGTCACATCTCAAGCTAAAAAAAACCAAAAAAAAACTAACCCAAAAAAGCCACAACAGCTTAGCACTTAGCCAATGACTGACTTTTTGAATAATTTAAGTTCAACAGGGACATCCATGGTAGACTGGCATGACCTCTTATGGACATCTGTTCATCTGCTGAATAAAATGAGGGAGTGTGTGAACTCCCTGGCTAGCCAAATCACAGTATTAAATTATGACAGAGACATAGCTCTTATGCAATGATATTGTGGGGCAGTGGCTGAGAATCAAGTTGGGGATCTCATCTTCATCCAGCAGCTAACGAAGGTTAAACTACCAGTCCTAACCCAACTTTATATGGTGTATGTCTTCTGCAGAGCACCTTCCAGTACACCTCTGCTTTGAGAAACCTCTGTCTTATGTGGTAATTAACTCTCAAGGAGGTTTTACCCTTCCTACACACAAGACAGACCATTTGTGACCTGCAGTGCATTCTCTTCTTACTAATTCATCTCCCAAACATTGTCATACTGGAAGAAAAAGCTTTCATAGGTTTCAGCACATTCTGGTTTCCCATGTGAGTAAAGACAAGGCTTTTGCTAGTGCTGTAGGACAGCTTTGAGATGCAGGTTGAGAGAGCAGTGCCAGCCAAGAGGAGCAGGGCTGCACAGAAGACATGTCTGTGTTCCTCAGATGCTATGAATTTCTCTGCAAGCCAGGAAACCAGAAACTGCAGTGGCAACTCAGACTTCCTCCTGTGATGGAGTCCAGGCAGGCTAATTTTAGTCACCATGCACTATCCAAATCATCATTCTGGATCCAAGTTTATTTTTTGAAGTGCTGACTGCCAAACTTGCTGCAGGGCATAGACTCTTCATATGGGTCTTAACGAGGTTTGAAACCAGCTACACTGAGATTGGTGCTACATTTGGAGGTGGTGGCTCAGAGGGGCCCCGTGAAGAAAGCAAACTTCCAGTAGGAAAGGTTTAGGTGACTAGACTAGTTTAGATGATATACTGATTTTTTTAGTTGGGCAGAATTAGCTGTTGGTAGGGTTTTCTGAATCTAGTCTTGATTCTCTATATAATTTTTCTTAGTTGCCTTCATGAGCTCACTTAAGAGGCCAACAAGAGATGCTGGGAGTGCTGGTATCTACATCACACCCAGGGTCTGCAGGTAAAGGAAGCAGACCACTCCTGGGTTTGAGATTTAGCCTCTAAATATTTGGTACATTCACAGAGTTCACTTTTAAGTGGGATTGTTCTGACTTCCAAGGAAAGAAGTAGTTCTTTAAAACATTGCTCTTAGACTGTGATTCATGGCACTCATTTGAAAGGCAGAGGCAGACATGGGAACACGAAGAAGCAGCAAGGCAGGGTACCCTTCCAGGAAGCCCAGGCTTCATCATGGACAATAAATAGTTACATTTCTCTCCAATATTAAAAATATTTAGCATGCAGACATTCATTATTGCAGACAACTTTCATAGTGTCTCTATCACAAGTCTATGCTATGGCTGAATTGTTCTTTGTGTTTAAATGAAACAATTATACATTATTTCTTATCAATTTATCATGGAATCTTCCTTTCTCAGCTTTAAGAATAATTACTTCCAGGTTTGAGGTCTTACCCATAACCTTCAAGGCATTCATCTATCCAAATGGATCTGCATGGACCTGAGTGCAGAAAGGCACTTGGAATCCTGAATTCAAAATTACATGGGAGAGTAAAAGCAGGAGCTTGTTTTCAACAGTGAAATGATGAAACTTCTGTTTCTGCAGCTGATCTTCAATCTAAGTGCTTTGGATGTTGGGCTCAAGCCCTAGTGAACGGCCCAAGGAGAATTTCTCATTGGAATTTGCTCTGGGTTTTAGGCAGGATAAGAGGAAAAAATGTGCATGGAAAAATCTAATTTAGATACAAAAGTTGTGAAACACCCAAATGTATTTAGGACATGGGAAGGGACTGCACTGCATTCCCCTAAGTGCAGGAAGCTGCAGGACTGTGTATTTATTTCCATTTAGGTGCTGATTTGTAGGAGTCCAGCAATGCTCAAAGACACTACCAAGATTAAAATAAGTGACTGCACGACTGTGTATACAACATGTAGCAGCTCCCAACCATTGGAAGGGTGGGATTGAGGAAAAATATCTTTTCCATCATAAAAGCCTGGAACAATCCAATTTCTTTGGGGGGACTCAAGGATCTGGTGGGTGCTGAATGTCAGGGGCTCTGTGCAGAACCTGGGCAGCCACCACAGGGGGCTGAAGGCCATGCAGAAGGAAATTATTCACCTGTCTAATTCACATCTTCCCAAAAATCCATCTTCCATGATAGTGGAGTCAAGTCCCAAATCAAAGACCAGGGAGCAATAAAGAGCCTGTGTGGAGATGAATGGTGTGTCCCTGCTGCTAGTTTTTCCATGGGGATGAGAAGACCCACTTCCCTCCCAGCATGGCTAGGCTCTATTTTTGTATTTTTACTGTGTCATTTCATTGCCCCTCAGCTTCATATTAAATCTGACCTTTCCACTGCATTTGACTGGGGAAAGGTAATCACCTGCTTTTCTTTCTTCAGGGTTATACATCATTGCTTGTGACAGGTAGATAAGTGTATCTGGAAAATATGGTTGCATGTGAGACTAGGCAGGCAAAAATACCTGCGAGCAGGTCAGGATCCACTTGCCAGACCTGCCTGAGTGTAAATACGTTTTTCAAGCTGGATGTTTAACTCCCACTGGCTCCTGTGAAAACTCAACAATTGCAGAAACTTCTTTTGCTTTCAGCAGTGGAGACTGCAGTCCACACTTGCATAGGCCTGACTGAGCATGAGGAAAGAGGGTTCTGTGACTGATGATGTTTCAAAGACTTGAAAAGTTGGGGGGGAAGAAAAGGAATATTTTAGGTCATGCAGTCGCTAGAGATGGATGTAAATTGTGCAGCTCATGGTCTGGAACTGAGGCTGTGACTTGCACAAAATAAACATCACCCAAAAGTAGCTAAATACCTAAGTGCATCCTTGAGCATCAGGGGAATATTCCCTGGGGATAACAACAACCTCACACAAACAGCTCTGTTAGAGCATTCTTAGAGAAATTCAGAGATCTAATTAATGCAACTGTAAAATATATTCACCTAGTGTAGATTTGATTTGTTGTATACTGAAGGTGTTAATTGCTGGACCATGGTGACAGTTCTGAAATGATGGCCAAGCTAATCCAGCAGGAAAGGTGAAGGCACACGGTGTGGCTGCTGCTTGTGCCAAGCAATGCACATCTTTCTGAAGCAGTCTATTATATACATCAAGGAGCAGAGTAGATCTGCTGACCTGATCTACACTGAGATCAGAGTTGCTACAACTGTTTATTCTTATTGATCAGTTGCAAATCTTGATCTAGTGCTCTCAGAGTGCCTGGATATTATCAGGTTATGATCTCTAACAAGCAGCAGATGGGACAGGGTCAACTGCAGCAAATGCAGGAGCAGGGCTTCAACAAGGGGAGGTTTGAAAGCCCTCAATTAAGGTAAAGAAAATACCTTGGTTTCACAGCTTGTTCCACTGGTTTTTCTCGGGTAGAAGCTCTACTTAAAGCAGAAATTAACAATAAAGCCAAGTTGATACAGAAGCGTCTTCCAACAAAAATAAAGGCAGTTTAGCTAAAACTCATTTGAAAATACTCATTAATGAGGCTAGGGTAAATTTGTGTGTATGTGGGCTTGCTAATACTCTTTCCCCCTTCTTCCTACCTAAATGGGATTAATTATTCCTCTAATTATGATGTAATTGGGATCACTGATTACAGGTGCACTCCTTGTCTCACTGTTTTGCCTGAATTCAAGCAGAAGAGAAGGATGCTCCTCTGGGATGTGCTGCTACTCCTTTTGGCTGCAGCCTTGACCTTAAAAAAGAGGAACAGAAAAAAAGTGAGTAAGCTAAGCTATTTATAGCTGAACTAGTTATTTTGATGTGCTATGACAGCAGCTGAATCTGTTTTCTCTTCACTCAATTAATGGCAATGGAAGAAGCTTTCAATGCGCATTCACAATGTTTGTTGGCTGCAATACAAACCTTTTCAGAATGCCTTAAGATGTAGCATTTTGAAACACAGGAACAGGGAGCACGAGGTGTGTGGTGTTTCTGGCTGAGGAGATGAAAGGGAGGTGCTGCTGTGAAAGAAAAAAAATCCACAGTTTGGAGGGAAGGTGGCAGACAGCAAATCTGTGTAAAAACTCCTGTGTAAAATTCTGCAGGTCAAAGCTCAAGTGGCTTCTCATAAGGTGCTTGGTGGACATCATGGAGTGTGAAACACAAAACTTTACTATTCCCAGGTGGGGAAACTGAGGCAGAGTGCTTACCTTGGCAAAAGTTGCAAAGCAAGTTAATGGCCAGGGACTGACAGTCTTGGCCCATGGTCTCTGAATCCACTCAGAGAAGGTGGACTCACACTGTATTTTTCCTTGTCCCTTTCCTGCCACTGTGCTGTTTCAGTGCACAAATTCTGTGAGGGGTCACCTGCTGGGCTGCAAATAAACTGGGAAAGATGGAGGGGACAGAGGGAGATGTCTTGGCTGAATTTTTTTCTTGCCCATTACTGGAGATTTCAGCAATAAAAAACTCCCCCTGAGCCCTGTGATGTGTTTTCTAGGTCTCTGAGGAAGTTGTTAATAAAAGCTGTTGCTGCTCTCTATTTTTTGAGCTGGACAAGATAGACTCTTTCTTATTTTAAGTTTTTGAATTAAAAAAATACGTGGAGTGGTTTGTTATATTTAACAAAGAATTTGAAATCCTAAGGTTTTGTGAGTTATTTCTGGTAGAAAAGCACTGATGAAGCTCAGGTCCTCCTCCCTCCAAGTTTTATAAAATAGCTTTTCTTCCTTACTCCTCTCCACACTCTGGGTGTTCCACAACTTGTACCTCTCTATGACAAGAAAACTCCTGCCAGAAGGTTTGCTGTGTATTCCAAGGTTTGCTTCACTGTGGCAAGAGAGGAGGAAAAATATCTGCTCTCTCCTCCTTTTGCAGCTTTGATTGGGTCCCTGAAATCTGTGCACTTCTCAGATTGCTTTTTGTGACCTCCAAGGCTCTCAGAAAGCAGGTGCTGTTTTGTAAAGCCTTTCTGTGACTGTCACTTTGTTTCTCTTTGATTTATCCTTTGTAAACTCCCGGGTCAGGCAGTTGCACGTACAGTGCAATATCAATGAGAGTCTGATTTATGCAGGCACAAGGCTGTGCAGCAGGATTACATGGTACTGTATGTTATATGCAGCTTTAATTTCTTTTTATGACCAAAGGACACAGCCAGAGTTTCTCAAATATGGAATTAATGAGAGCCTCATTCATGCAGGGTTTAAAGGGCCCATCTCTGCCCCGTTCAGAATGGGGAGATGTGGAGAGATGGAGTGAGCTGTCTTTGCAGCCTCTGCCAATGAATAAAAGTACATAAAAACACACCCAAAGCAGTCAACTGGACATTGAAATAGTCTCTGCATGCAGAGCTGAGGCACTTCTGAAGGATCTGTGCAGCCCCAGCCCTTCTCTGAGTTACAGAAAAAACAAATTCTGTCAAATATTTGAGTCAAAAATCTTTCAAGGCATCTTCCGTGCAGTGCCAGAGGTTAACTTCAGGGCTTCTAAAGCCTATGACAGTGCAAACCAAGTAACAGAGGATATTTTTGGTAAGTACAGATATTTGGTCCTCTCAGCCTCCTGTCCTGTGCACCCATAGATACCATTTGCTCCTCTTCTGGCTTAATTTTGCACTTCCTCTCCCACCTGCAAGTCCTTTCTTATGAGAAGCAGCCTCTCTTCTCACATGAGAAGCAGGGTTTGTGTGTGTCCAGTAGCTCACCAGGCATTGTTATTCACCTGGGGTTCTTTCTTTTTGTTATCAAATTGTCTGGCATAAAAATTCAAGATATTAAATGCAATAACATGGCCTGGGAACGGAGGGTGCATGTCTGATGTGGTGAATTATCCAGCCCTCCCTTGCTTGGAGTGTTACACATCACATTGCATGTACTTGCGCGCCACAGGGCTATTTTGGGGAGAGAGATGATTCTTTGGAAAGTCACTGAAGTTTTTGTAGTGGAACTGGAATTGTTGATGTACTCGGGAACCTGTCAGCGTGTTCCTGATGGGAGATGCCCCTGGCAGCCTTTGACTGCCTCCAGCTCCAGAGTGCCTGAGGGAGGATGAAGGGAACCTGTTCCAGCCTTCATAAGCACAGTGCAGTCATTTCCAAGTCTGGTGTCTCACAAGGTTCTTTCTTTTTGTGGTGCTCCAATGGTCAGTGTGTGTGTGGTGCTGTAAGCCCCTGATCCTCTTACAGATGTTGCAACCACCTCTGAGCCTAGCCTAGACAAGTGGAAAAAGCCTCACCCATCTTGAGCTTCTATTTCTGCAGAAGGGGAGCTTTTCTTTCCATCTTCCCTGCCTCCCATGCCATCCAGGAAAACAAAAAGGCACTGCTAACATCTGCTCTTTTCTCCTCCTACACGCAGGCTCTTTCTCGGCTCCCTATTAAACCTCTTCCCACGCAGCGGCGTAGGCAGCTCCTTCATGTACATCTTGGAGTACAAATTTCTCCCCCCCCATCCCTTGGGAGCAACATTTGCAAGAAGTGACTAGTGAGGGTTTATTTTTGTTCTTTGCTAAGACTTCTTGGTTAGTTCATGTTCTGCTATCTAAGTGCAGCTCCTCCCCCAGCATTCAGTCTGTACTCCGTGAGCGGTGGGGCCGACACAGATGCTCCTGAAGACACTGTGAGGGGGTGGGAAGGGATGCAGCAATGGATGGAGAACATTCTAATTGCTAACCTATGCTCAGGGGCATTTACTTCCACCAAGAGGGGTTACTAAGGAAACAAGGAGACAAATTTCTGGGAAAAACACCGACATTCCTAATGAGCAACAAGCGCTGTACATGTCCTTCCAAGCTTGGATGTTTGGGGTCTGTTCTTTGGTCCCTTGTAATTGAAAAGAGTCTGATTTTTGAACCTGCCTTCATTCTCTTGTCCCCAGCTTGTTCCTGGGGCAGTTGCAGGGTGCTGAGCCTCCACCATGAAACATATGAAACTGCATGAAACATATAAGCTCTGAGTCACTTCTGCTTCTGGCAAAGGGAATGGGAGAATCCATCTGGGCTCGTTCCATCCTGGAAAACTTTTCATGTTCTGCAATTCTCACATGGTTGGGGTTTTTTTCTCCTCTAATCAGAGCGGGTTGGCTTCTTCTGAAGCTGGCATGGCTTTTTGTTGCAACAGGAGAAAACTCCACCACAATAAATTGTGCTGGAAAATTTAATCCGAGCGATTCAAAGCTGAACAAAAATGCTGCTGTGCAGTGAACTCTGCAGAAGATGCTTGGCTGTTTCCCACAGCCCCACTCAAACCCCAGTTGTTACCAATTATCAGGTTATGTGTACCTTGCATTGTTCCTGAGGCTTTTATGCAGGAAAAATTCTGTAGGAAATTGCCTGAAGGGTAAAACCGAAGGCAGGGGTACTGGAAGAGGTTGGACTCACTGTTCTGGTCTCCTTCTGCACAGCTCAGGGGATGTGAGGCCAGTTTTGTGGTGCTGAGTCTTGGACTGTGCAGGCAGGACTGGAGAGCAGAAACCTGCAACTCCCCCAAGACTTGCCAGTCAATGGAAACAAGTGATTTACTGTAGCAGAAATAGCAATTATCCTTGGAAATTAAACAAGATGATTAATTGCCTCACAATTAATATTGTGAGCACCTACTTCATAACATCAGAACAGAATGGGTTTTAGATTTAGTGTTACTCTAGAAGCGGGAAAATACATTTTTCAAGTCAAGTAATTAGATCCAAACACTGAAAACAATTCAGAAAATGCTGTAAAAGGAACATGAATAGGAGCGACATCATTAAAAAGGAACATTTCAAAAGGATTTATAATCCCCAAATGAAGGACAGAAGTAAAGAAGAAGAATTATTGGTTGTGTTTCCTGAATAGTGTATTTAATTTGGGGGGATGTGGCACAATTATGTATTTTCCCACCATTCAGAAAGTATAATTCAAGTTATCACAAGGAACATTTGCTCATTAAAAAAAAATAATCAAAGCTTGCAAACCTGATGGGTTTTGCAGTGTGATTAACTTGGTGGCTTCCAGAGTGTTTAACTCAAACAAAGGGAAGGTTCAAAGACAATCGTTCCGTTTATCTTACTGTATATTTTTTTTTTCCTGTGAACACAGAAAATTACAAGTGAGAGTTTATGTGGTTTTTGATAGATTTACTGTGCCATTAGATTGCAACAAGGCCATACTGAAGACATATTTCTTTACGGCTTTGCTATCAAGAAATTTAAAATGCCAATTCATTGGAAATTAATTCCAGAAGAAAGGAAGGGAAAAGTTTGCTGTTCTTCCATATTTGTTATTCTTGCTAACCCTTGTGTGCAAATGGCAGTGGGCATTGGGAGAGAGTGGAGAGCCTTGTAGAAACATATTTATTTTGCAGCAGAGAAGGGCAGTGTGGAATTTGTTTTATCTGCATGGGAGGGTCTGTATTGCAACCAGTGACAAAAAATCTCTTGTCCAGCTCTGATGGTTTCTAGTGATAGAAAAACACGTATGAAGCAGATCAGCTTCTTCTAGAGGGATCAGTGCTTTTCCTATGGGAAATAAGAGATTTTCCCCAGGCACTGAAGTCCTGGTCCGTCCAACCAGATCCACAGGGCTGATCCAGAGCTGAAATCCATGAAAAGTCCCCAGGGCAGCTGCAGCTTCACTTACTCTTGAGAGGAATAAACTGCTTTACACAACTGTGTTTACCCAAGGGGTTGCACTGCTTTAGGGCCCCATTTCAAACAGAGAATTCCCAAGGCAGGTCCCTGGGGGATGCGATAAGATTTCCCCTCCTGGGAAATGCAGAGGTGCCCATGGCACACTGACAGCTGAGTTTTGTCCTCACTGTGGTTTTGGGACAGTGCTGGTATCAAGAGCAAAAGGGAAAACAAAGAA
This sequence comes from Hylia prasina, assembly GCA_013397195.1. Classification (NCBI taxonomy): domain Eukaryota; kingdom Metazoa; phylum Chordata; class Aves; order Passeriformes; family Sylviidae; genus Hylia; species Hylia prasina. The sequence goes on from VYXD01005230.1 coordinate 815,210, forward strand.
AGATTTTTTGATTGAGAGTTTCATAGCTTGTTTCAGTATTCTATATATTGACTTCCAGAAGCATTTTTAAATTACCTGAAATGCAGTTACACACTGTTTCCTACAGTCACAGTATGACATGGGATATTACTCTTTTGCATTTTTTAATAATGATGCAAGATCCCTGAAGTGAAGGTTACACTTAATAGTGGCTTGGATTAATTTTTTTTTTTTTTGGTCTAGTTTTTGTAATGTTATTAATATTATGGTGCTGGTTTAAAACCAGAACAGTAGAGCCAGCAAGCATGGTCACATCTTCCAATTTAGTAGATCTTTCAATATGTACCTGGGAAGAGAAAAAAAAGGGACAATATTTTCCTAGATATTGCTGCCCAATACCCAGTCTCTGGGCAGGTATTGCTGAGCTGAGCTTGCTCTGCTTTGGCATCAGCACAAACTCCTTTGGACTGCCAGATCTCATGGGTTCACAGGGTGGTCAGGAAGAGCCAGTGATGGGAATATTTTTGGGATGAGCTGGGATTCCCTCTGAGATCCCAAATAACACAGGCAGTGTCACTATTTAAAATGAATTTGACACTGCAGAGCAAAAACCCATTCAGCCCCTTGGCTGTTCCTTATCCAACTGCAGCTCAGCACTACCAGGATTAAAGGTTTAGTCAATTATATGGAAGTTCAGAGCCCCATAAAAATGAATTGAGTTTAAAATCCTGCTGGAGCTTTCCCAGATCCATTTGGTGTTTCTTGTACAGGAAAACCACAGCACAGCTTCAGTCCTATATGATGGTGACAAAGAATTGCAAATTTGCTGGTTTTGAAACCTACTTCTCCAAATAAATAGTAAGCAACCCAGGCTTCATCCAAATGCTTTGGTTTCTTAAACAGGCCAAGCCCTAAAGCTCTGGCTCTGAGCAAACAACCGCTGAAAAGTTTGGTGTGCTTAGAGTATTCCATTAAAAAAGAAATTTAAAAAATCCCTGGCATTTTATTAATCAAAAAATGTGCATAAAGGAAGGGAATTTTTTGCCCTAACTTTTAAAATATGTTATTTATTTATTTATTTATTTATTTAAGCTTAAAACCATCCCTGGGCATTGTCAGTGCTGAAAGAAGCATTTTAAAACCAAAGCAAAGCTTTTAAGCCTTCAAGAACTGCTGACAGGGAGAAAACACTGGCATCTGCTCTTCCTCCAGTCTTTAGTGTTAGGGCTTAACTTCAGTCCCCCAGAAGGATGTGCAGGGACCCAGCTTGCCCAGCTGGCTTCATCCCTGCTCCTGGACCAGCCCTGTGCCAGACACCTCATCATGGTGTGCCCGACCGTGTGGCTCTGGAGGTACAAACCCAGAACTCCATCAGCTTCTCAGGGCCACGTTTTGGCTATTTCACTTCTCCACGTACTCAGAAGGTTGTTACTGAGCACATTTATTATTTATTTGGATGCTGAAGGGCTGATGGGTTTACCAGAGACTTGATGTTTAAGCCCATGTTCTGTGAGGAAAGGGCCACTGAAGCATGGGTCTATTATCCCAAAATAAGGAGGGTGCATCCAGCACATTTCTCAAAAGGTTTTCCATGAGACACCACTGAGGCTTCAAAACAGGGTTTTCCTGTAGTGGGAGATGTGAAAATGCACTCCAGCATTTGCTCTGCTGCTCATACAGACAACCAGTTCCAGCAGGGAGGGATTACCATCCTGGAGTGTGTTGGGAAGTGGCAGCAGAGGGGTCCCTATCACTTGTCTTCTGCAAAACTTTGTGCTGCTGGCAATTCTAAGGCTGATGCTGGGAATGCTGGCATCAAGCAAATCCTAAACATCTGCATTCCCCAAACATCTGTGAAAAAAACCCCTACAGAAAACAGATTATGCCACTTCAGCAGTGGGGCAGCAGGGAACTGTGAGCTTCAGCAATATCACTGATGACTTTGATTTTTTTTTTTTAATCCTTTAAATATCTCTACTAAGTCACTCAGGAAGGAATTCTTTGTCATTCTTTTTCATTGTTGATAGAATTTCAGAATCAAACTTTGAGGAAAGCACTTGGTTATAGACACTTTATGGCAAGGAAAAGTCCAGATCAGATGTGCAAATATCTGAGGTTTATTTGGAACACTAGAGTTAATAGAAAATGTAACTCTCCTAAAGAAATGACATTTTATTTTTTAGCCATTGAAGAATGCTGCATGAACCATAAATGACAAGAAGGCTGTGAGTGTTCAGCAAGGTACTTGGCTGGGGGTGGGAGGCTGGTTTTTGGGATGCCCTGGGTGCATATTCAGGGTGAGTTTGGTCCAAGGCTCCATGGCCAGGTCAGTAGCTTTAGGTTGGGACCAAGGCAGGAACTGTTTCAGGTCACTGAGTTTATGTACCCAAGCTCCAAATCAGCCCAGGATGACTTGAACCACTGCCAATCCGGCCTAAGTCTAACCAGGAAATCTCTTGGTGAAAGTCTCAGGAGGGGGAGAGGACAGGATCTCTGCATTATATGAGCTTCAACCATTCCATCTGCAGTGACTTCTGCATTCAAAAGACACACTTAAAAAAAGATGAAGATTTGCAAAGCACAGGTACATTTAATTTCTACCTGAATGTCTACCTACTATTCTATTTCTACCCAGACTTTGCTGGTTTGTATTAAGACACCTGAGAATATGCAAACACCTTTATCAAACCTTTTCCATGAACCCCTTCCTTTTTCCATGAAAAACCTGGCAAGCCACCCCAAAGGCACAGATGTCAAATCCAATTGAGCTGTGGTCACTTGGGGACAACTTTGCCATGTTGTCATTGCTGGGGGCTGGTTCCCTGTGTAGGGGACATCACCATCACCCCAAACTGGGATGAGAGCCCAAAACCCCCAGGGACGCCTGGGACAGAGGTGTGACTGTGATAAGTTTGGATTTGCACAGAACTGGCAGGGCTGAGACACGAAGGTCAGGGAGAAAGGGAATGTGGGGTTATTTACACGTCGGGGGCTCGTGGCTGAGAGCAGCAATGTTTGATTGGGGACCTCTCCCAGATGGATCCCTCGGCACTCAGGGACACGCACACGCAGCCTGGCTCACAGTGTGTCTGTTGCTGGCAGGGTTTCTCCCATCATCTCCAAAATAACCCCCTTTGGGGCTGGGCTGAAGGGCAAATGTGTGAGGCTGAACCTGACTGGCTTGGTAGCAGCATTGGTGGTATGAGCTGGGGGGAAAGTCCAACACAGTTTGGGTCCCTGCAGCTGAAGCATCTCTCATCTATGTGCAAATGCTGAACTGGCACAAACAAAGTTTCTTTTTTTAAAGCCCAGTGCTGGTTTGTGCAGTTTAATGATTTCCTTAGTTATCTTTTTAGTTATTTATTTCCACTCTCTATAGGGTCTTGGCTCTTTAACATTTTTTAATGGTATTTTCTGAGCATATTCTCAAATTAAATGTTGTTGAACGTTACCTTGCTTAAGAGGATGGGGTTTGCAGAGCACTTGGGCCTGATTCAGCAAAAGCAATTGATTATCTTCAGTTTCATTTTACAAAGTAGTTAAGCACATGCCTACAGCAAGGTATGTCCTTAAGTCCACCTCTGCTCAGCAAAGCATTTAAACACGTGCTTTGCTTTAACCAGAGACAAGGGAGTTTGAGAATATGCTTAAATATTCCTCAAACCTTGAACCTGAGCAGCTCTGGCAGATGGTTACCCTCCTGCCTTTGGTGGATCTGTCACACTGCTAAAAACATTGAAAAAACCCAACCACCTTATAATATGCTATTTTTGGTAAAAAGCAAGAGCAAATCCTCCCCAGTTTGGGGCTGGAGGGACTTGAGTAAGGGCAGGGGAGGAGGTGATGCTCTGGAGTGAGTGAAGCTTTGTGGCTGTGCTGTTGTCTGGCTCTATATTTGGATGTTGTTGTACAGGAACAGTGCAGGTCCCTGCCTGAAGCCTGTGGGTGTTGCTGAAATGCAGATAATAAATGGCTCGTGTGATTTGGCAGAAGCCACTTTGCTGAGTACATCCAAGGCCTGTTGCCTTTCCTGGATGTGTTGGCTGTGATGGGGGTTCTCCACTGCCCTTTCTGCTCTGAGGCTTCAAGTGTGTTAGTGTATTTAAGACTGGACCTTACTGAAGGGAAAACTCAGCCTGGGAAAGCTCAGATGTCCAGGGTAGGGTTTGGCACTTTGTCAAAACAGTCAGCAGAGATGGTCTGACACTGAATTGAGCAATACCAGGCAGGTTGGGATCAGCAGGGCTTCCCCCAGAATCACCGATTTGGTTTGTGTGCTGAGTTCCTCTGAAACATGGGAGATTGATGACCCTTGGACTCTCACATCAAATTATCCTAGAAAGCAGAAAGGCTCCAAGCCTTGGCTGAGCCAGAACACAGCGTTTTCTGGGACTCAGCAACTGCCTTAAATCACAGCTTCCCTAATCCAAATTTGGAAAATGTGCCATTCAGATTTTTGACCCAGAGCTGCACTGTGATGTCATTGTCCTGTAGCTGCCACAAACACAGGACCAGTGGCCAGAAAGGGTGGTCCCATCCTTTGTGAGGATGCTCCATGTGAGCAGGTACATATCAGCTGTGGGTAAATAAAGACTTTCTTTCTGTATTTTTTTAAAAAAATCTCTTTAAGAACAGTGAGCCCAACATCAACAGTCCCAAGTGTTCTCCCCACTGCTCTCTCCGGTGTGAAATCATTGCAGTGATCAGGATCCAGGAGAGCACTGGGGATGCTGCCTCCCATCCTGCACTCAGAAACCAAAGGAGCAATGAAACACAACTGTTACAGCAGCACTTTGGGTTAATTTGTTGGCAATTTGGGTAAAAGTTTCATTTTCCAACACAAGAAGCCTCCTTGTTCCCACTAATAAAAACAGCTACTGATCACATAGTTCCAGCACCAGGGGAAGGACTGGGAAAGAAGAGCAAATGGATAAAAAAAATTGGTGTCAGTTTTCAGATGGGGATGATCCAAATAACACAGGAAAGATCAGACCTATTCCCAGCTGTCCAGCTGAAGCTCATCCTTTGGATGGGACAAAGCAAAAGTCTGGATCCAAAGAGCTCTTGAGGATTTTTGGATTCAGGAATCCACCCTGGCTGAAGATGTAGCTCCCTCCTTGCCTGGCTGATCCTCCTCTGTATGCCTTGAAAAGCTCTATCAGTATAGACTGTCTGCTTGCTTTCACCAAGGCATAGGGGACATTTAACAAGTCCCACCCCCACCCTTTTTTTTTTTTTTTTTTTCCAGAATATATTCCTTCCCTGCAAAGCTCTTGGCTATTCCTATCATCTTAAAAAGTCTTTTTAAAAAAAAAAAAAAGTTGTTTGTGGTGCTAATGGTATGGAATGAGCTAACGATTTATGCAATTTTTAGCACTTTTGGAACAGAGAGAATTGGAGGATCTGAAAATATATGCTTAATCGCCCCCAGGAAAGATTGCCATAATATTTTGGTTGCATAAGCAAACTAAATTGGAAATCTGGAATCTATTCAAGACCTTTTGATCAGGGAGCTTTGCAAGTGCAGAAAAGTAAAAACACAGACAGATGGGGATTAGAGTTGAGCATCAGGAGAATAATTTCCTCTTTTAATTTCAGTTCCACCAACATATAAAAAGCATTAACAATCCAGTTACGTAACGTGCATCAGAGCCTGGCTGGACAGGGCAGGAATTCTCTCTGTAATTAAGTCATTACCCAGCCCATGTTTTCAGCATGGAGGTGGGAGTCTCTCTGCACCAGAGAAAGACACTCCCCTCGCCCCCCTTCCTTCTAAAATCTGGGCAAATGTCCTGGCCAAAATTAGAAGCAGTTATCGAGGCTAATAGGAGCTGCAGGGGGTTCAGGGAAAATTAAAGCTTGCTCTGAGATACTGCTGGGCTCACAAAATCCAATTGACAATCACTTGCAAACCCCAATCCACTCTATTTCTCTCTATCTTCGTCACAAAATCAGCTTCAGTGGGAGAAGAGAGATCAGGCTGAAGAGCAGGAGGAGACATTTTTACTGATTGTTTGATGTTGGGAACAATAGTTCATAATATATTTGTTCTTTTAATAGTAGGATCTTTGAGAGAAGGTACTACAACATCCAAAGGCTGGCAAGAGTCCTGCAAATTTGAGGCTGCAAAGGCTGCCAGATTGGATTAGGTTTCTGTTCTTGTCTGTTTTCCTCTGCTTGGGGCATATTTTTGTGCACGGTGGTTTATGCAGAGTGATGCAAAAAAGCACTAAGAGGATGGTCTAAACAGAACTGCTTAGATTTCAGGATCAACTCACTGGACACAGCTTCTGGACAGATTTTCAAGAGTGTCTGATACCCCTGAACATCCATATTAGGAGCTATTTGCCTACTGCTCTCTAGACTGCTGATGTCTGCAGCCTTTAAATAGAAGTCTCTCCTTCCAGGTAGCTGGGATTTTTTTAAAGATGCTTTTGAGAATTTCTGCAGGCAGATTTAACTGCAGTTACTTTTGCTTGCCTTCACTCTTGTTACATGAACTTAGATGGGAGTAGGAGTGAGATTTCATGGACTGGGTCTGCTTTTCTTAAGTTCAATTAATATGGCATATAGGAAGAGATCCGCATTTTTGGCATTGCTTTATGGTACTCTGCATGAGTTTAGAGGAGTCTCCAGGCAATCTCTGCAGCCGGAGTAGAGGCATCTGGGGAGATTTCCTCTGACCCTGTGAAACCCCAAAGTGGCCAAGACAAATGCCTGGAGCTCTCCTTCTATGGTCCTCACCCCATTCCCTTGGGGAAAGGTATGGCACGGAAATCCCAACCTCCTGGAAAATCTGTAACAGGGTCTGAGGGCAGCCCATAACCTCTGGGTTAGGGCAGCTTAAAGAGAGCTGCTGTGACAGCAGCTGTGAGGAGGACTTGGGCTGCTAGTGGATGAGGGGTTGGACATGACCCTAAATGTGCACTGGCAGCCCCAAAAGCCAACCACGTCTTGGGGGCATCACAAGAAGCTTCACCAGTAGGTCGAGGAAGGTGACTCTGTTGAATCACCCACCCAAAATACTCTGCCTGTGGGGTGCCCACCATAAGGAGAATGTGGACCTGCTGAAGCAGATCCAGAGGAGGCCACAGAGATGATCAGGGCTGGAGCCCCTTCTGGAGCCAGGCTGGGAGAGCTGAGGGTGATCAGAGTGGAAAGAGAAGGCTCTGAGGAGACCTTAGAGACCCTTCCAGTGCCAGAGACCTGGAGAGGGGCTAGGGACAAGGGCCTGAAGGGGCAGGACAAGGGGGAATTACTACAAGCTGACATAGGGAAGGTTTAGTTTAGATATCAGAAAGAAATTGGTCCCTGTGAGGGTGAGGAGGCCCTGGCACAGGTTTCCCAGAGAAGGTGTGGCTGCCCCATCCCTGGAAATGTTCCAAGCCAGGTTGGATGTGGCTCTGAGAAATCTGGTCTGGTGGAAGGTGTCCCTGCCCATGGCAGGGGTTTGGAACCAGATGGTCTTCAAGGATCCTTCCAGTCAAAACCCTTCTGTGTTTCTAGGAGGCTGCACTGGGTTTTGTGGGTACACCATTACAAGGCTTAGGTGCTGCACTAGGGTTTGTGGATACACCATCACTTTTCACACTGAATTGCTGAGCAAGTCTGAGCCCGACCATTAATCAGATCTGGGGACTGTGGTTATTTCTGGACCACAAAAAGACCACAGCAAGAAGAGTTAGTCATGTGTGAGCAGTGCTCTGCAGACTGATGTGCCACAGAAAATAAACAAAAATAAGAGAGAACCATTAAAAAAAATTAGTTGTACACATGACTGGCACATCATTTCCATTCAAATGGGTTATACTGTAGGTGCAGATGAGATCATAGGCTGCTATTTAAGGAGGAAATCTCTACTTACATAAATGTCTGATTATGCAACTGTCATGGAAACCACAGATGACAAAGATGTATTAGATTAGCTTGTCCATTCCCTCAGAGCACAGGATTGTTCCCTGTGATTTATTTTTCACTCAAGATTTTAAGAACTGATTGGTGGCTCCTGGATGCTGAGCTTGAGAAGAAATGATTTATAGTATGAGCTGAGCTGTCCCTTTTTTGATTTTCTTTGGAAACTCAGGAATAAAAGTGCTTAAAGTCACTGGTGGCATCCAATGATCCTCACACCAGTGTCTATTTCATCCTTGTGCTTGTATGCTTGGAGTACTCTGGCTTTCATTCCTTAAAATACAGGCCAGAGTCTTAGAGACTTTACCATTCTGCCTGATCTTTCTTTAGTTTTCATCCTGACTCTGTTGTCTTTCCAAATAATTCTCCATTTTCTCTGGTTTTGCCACTGTGTCCCTCATGGTTGCTGCTTAGCCAAGCTATACAAATTTAGCTGCTCTTAGTCTTTGCTCATAGGTCAGTCTTTTAAGCCACACTTGTTTTTGCTGCTGCACAGGGAAATCAGCAGGGATTAGTATTTTAATCTTCTTTCCCTGTTTAAAGAAACCCCAGGACACACACTGAAAGGTTTTCCTGTGATTTGAAATTAAAATGTTTAAAAGTAAGTGTATTTATATCTCTTTTTCTCAACTTTCACCTCTAGTTCCTCTCAGTCATTGATTTGGCTGCTTTTCTGCCTTAGAAATGGTGCTTTTTTGAACAAATTGAACTTCAGTTTGGTTTCTTATCATGAATAGAGCGATGTTGTTATCTCATGAGCTATATGGTTTAGTCTCACCCATGTTCATTCTGCAGAATTAATCTGAACTGGTTTTAAACCAAACCCTCTGGGTTGTCCAGTCCCAGCAGACATGAGACTGAGGAAGATGCATAGCAAGACAACGACAAAAAGATTAAACACCAGTGATATTTAGCCTCATTTTTGTCAACTGGTCCCTCTTTGATTGTGTTTTCTGCTCACTCAATGTGTGTTTGGTTGCTGTTATTTTCCCTAAAGGCGGTCTCCTTGTTCTCTCTTAATCCCAGTGGTGGCTGAACTCAACTCCTGCTCCCCTCATATTCAATTCAGATAACGATAAACAATTATAATGGGTATTTCTTGTTCTTAAGACCTATTGAGAGCCATGCTTAAAGAGTTTAAAGCAGTAAATGATTTTTATGTGTAGCAGGACTTTAGCCAGGATCACAAGGCAAATTAAATTCAGGCTATGTCAGATCCCAGGAAAGAAACAGGCTGGAGAGTTCTTGGGCCCTCTCCTCTGACAAGGAGTCCCAGAGCCAACCTGTGTCTGACCATTAACCATGGATATCAACAGGGAAGCTGCTGCTGCAGAACACAGGGAGAAGCTCTTACCTGATTAGCGTGAATCCAAAATACAAAACAGATTCTTCTCTCTGAACAGTTGCACCAGACTTGCAAGCTAAGTCTGGTCTCGCTGAAGTAATTTGAAACACTTTTAGTGTGGGCACAGTTCTCACTGCCAGCCCTGCCAAGTACCTCAGCAGTGACCTACAACACCTTCCCAATCTTGCTCTAGGGCTATTTTAGCCAGGGCTGTCAGTGGAACTGAATTGTTCCATTATGTGGTGGCTTTGCAATGTGGAAAAGTGTTCAGGAGGGACCACTCTCTAAATCAGAGAGCAACCCAGTCTCCAGGGCCAATTCAGTCACTGATTTTGATTTTGATTATTTTTTTTCTTTTTTTTTTTTTTTTTCCTGAGGCAACTAATACGGGGAGCAATTACAGTGGTGATTTTTCTGTGCCATGGATCTTGATCTCCTCTGCCATGGAGGCACCTGTGGTTATTTCACATCAAACCCCACTGCATGGCAGTGCTTTCCAGGTATTACTGAACTGAGACAGATTTGACCCTAAAGATGAAAATTTGAATTGTAATGTCTCACCCTGGATATCCTTTCATCAGAGAGAAGACAGTGAAGCACAGTGCTTGTGGGATGATTTATAAGACAAAAGCACTCCAGCTACTCATTTTGAATCACAGCAATTGGACTGTGCACAGCCAAACATGCATAGCCAACTGGTTTTGGAGCAGGTCTTTTGGGTCTTTTCCTCCTCTTCAAGTATTTAAGGGAAGTCCTTAACAGCAAGAACGTGCTTTGTTGCACTGCTTAAAAGAACAAGTTACCTGAAGGAGAACTTGATGGGTCCCCTCCCCATTATTCTGCAGCACATGCCCAAGTTGCCGCTGTCCTGCATCCCACAGACACATTTCCGCAGGAATGATCCCTGAGTTTCATCTAAGAGCCTCTGAGAGCCTTCTAAATAATTTCAGCATGAGCTGTCCTTAGGAAGTAAAAATCAAAGGCACAAGGACCAGGATATTTAATATGATGGAAATGGCAAAATGAGAACCACATTGAAGGATTTGGGACTTTTCTCTGTGTATGGATCTGAACGGGGTCATGGGTTTGCAGTGCTCTGGCAAGTAGAGAGATAGTGTGCATTCAGCACAGGCAGCAATTATATCTCCTCTTTCTAAATTATGTTATCAGGAAATATCTATATTGTTCATATGGGTCTAGATTATGCTCTGAGAATAGAATGTTCCCTGCATAAAAAGCACGGCTGGAGTAAATCAATGAGGATGCACTCAGAAACATCAATTAAAGGTAATACAAGTCTTTAGCGTGGTATCAGGGAGGGAGGAGAGTTTGAAATTCTGATCTTCCTCTCTAGGAAAGCGACAAGGCAGAACTACTCAGAAATTCATAAGGTTTAAAAATAAAATAGTTGTCTCCTCTCATCTTCATCTTTACTCAGGTTTTTACTCAGTGCTGGTTCCCACCATAGTAAAAGAGTGTAATGTTTTTCTTCAGATCTCAAAGTTCTGCTGGGTTAAGGAGTTGTCTTCCTGCAAGTGTCATTAGTTGAGTACCTTGGGTTTGAGGTACATGCTTTGGGACACCTGAAATCTGATTGCCTGAGGTGCCAAGAGCCCATCAGTGATCCAGTGGAAGAAAATCAGGTTCTGGGCTCCTTCAGAGCAGCACCTAGAAATTCAGATTTTCAAAGTTAACAGTGATACCTGAATACAAAATAGCAGCAAATCTGTGATAGAGCTGGGAACAAAACCTATACTGTTTTACCTGTCAAGTATGTAATACCTGGAGTTCATCTGCAGAGGGGTGAGTAATCTGGCCAATTTTGGACATCATTAGTAAGGGACATGTATGTAAGATTGTAACCACATCCTCTGCTGGCCCCAGAAATTCCCTGTTATTGAGACAAATGAAAAATTGTTGTGAATTGTCTTTCAGCCTATTAATTCTGCAGCCCCTTTGCAGACATTAATTCAAATACAAAATCTGAGCCTGGGTTTGAGCCTCCTCTGTTCTCCACACCGTTCATGCACAGGGTTTCTGCTCAGGCACATTTGTTACCTACGTGACACTCATCCATCATCAAGATTGTAATTGTGAGGGGTGGAAAATTTTCTTCTCGCTACTCGGAAGCAAAAAGGACCTTACGAGGAATTTATAAGCTTCTTCAGCTGAATTAATTATTCAGAAAAGGGTATTTTTCACTGCAACGAGCACAGGAGAGCAGATTCCATTCATAGCTCAAATGCCAAATGACTTTAGCACCTTTGGTTTTAGTGGCTTATTTTATTAATATTAAGATGGTGGATCAGGGGGGTTAGTGTTTTGGGTCTTTTTTTTTTCCTTTAATGCTTTTTCCCGTTGGGCAGAAAGCTGCTCCCTTTTCGTCACAGCCTGGATAATGAATTGCAGTGCACAAAGCCAGTCATACAATACGCAGCAGCGGCAGCACGGAGCAAGAATCTTTGGGAAGAGTTTCCATAGAAACATTGACGTCCTCCTGGTGAACAGGACACTGAGTTCCTTCAATGGGAGGTATGGGGTTTTAAAGGAGCAGTGAGGTGGCGGGAAGCCAAGCCAGCAAAGCTATGACTCTGCATCTCCCAGCAGAATAGGCAGTTGGAGCTGGTGGGAGGGGAAGGAAAAAAAAAAATTACCCAATTACCCGTGCATTATCAAAACATCAGATTTGATGGTTGCTGCTTGAACGGCGCTGTACAGAGCCTAGTAAATAATTAAACTGCTGACCGCAACGTATGTGAGAGCTGGCAGCCAAAAATCATAAATACTCAAGGCTGTGAACTAGCAGCTTCTAAAAAATCTTGTAAGATTTTGCCACAGGCTTCATCCCCAGAAGCCTTAAATTCGGCACAAATTGGCATTAAGCAGGCACAGACCTCCCTGGGACGAGCAAGGTTGCACTCGGTGATGTGCACCTTCCCTTTCCCTGCTTGTCTTGGAATGAGACAAGTGTTTTGCTAATGTTCCAGCTCTGTGTTTTAAATAGCCCTATGTCTACCCAGCTAAATAGTGGCAGGGTAGCCCTGTCTGGAAGAAGGCTTTTTCTAGAAGGAAAACAGTCAGAGGAAATGTTTTTGCCAGAAACATTGGAAATCATACAAAACAAAAAGGCAGTGTGCAAAAGAATTCACCACTGAGTGCTCCCCAGTCTTTTTGTTCACAAAATGCTTTGTCCCAGAGCAATTCCCAAATAAGACTAATGAAGGTGACAGAGTGCCTTCTTGGAAAGCATGTGAACCACCCCAAGGCCCATCTGACCTAGGTATGTTGTCCAGAGCTCAACTCAGCCTGAGAAAGCAGCAGCGACAGGGTTGCTCTCAGCCTTCATGGTTTCCTTCAGCTCTGACTCTGAGCTGTATATCTCTAGCACAATTCAGATGAGTCTCTGGGGTACCTGAATGTATTTCAGTGTCTTATGTGTGTCACTCTCCCACACAGACTCATAAAATGGCTTGGGCTGGGAGGGACCTTACCACTCATCCGGTTCCAAACCCCTGCTACGGGAAGGGACAATTTTCCACTAGACCAAGTTGCTCNAGTTCCAAACCCCGGCTACGGGAAGGGACAACTTCCAGGTTGCTCCAAGCCACATCCAAGCTGGCCTGGGATACTTCCAGCTTCTCCGGGCAATCCATGCCAGGACATCACCAGCCTCACAGGGAAGAATTTTTTATTTGTACCTAATTTAACCTGCCCTCTGTCAGCTTTAAAAATACTCAATACCCAAACATCTTCTTGGGGTGAGTCACATGAAGTGAGGAGCACCTATTGCAGCTCTTCCTCTATTTCTCTCCAGTGCTCATATCTCAGAGGTGACTCCTTTACCCAGCAAACCCCTGTGGTGTGGAATTTCCTTTGCAAGGAGGGAACTTTGCTCCATGCAGGAGCAAGTGCTGTGGTCTTGAACCAGCCTTGTCCTCTCTGCAAGACAGCTTCTATTATTCAAAAGTATCTTGCAGGTTTCCACACATCTGTTTCTTGTTCAAATCCCTCCAGAGTGATTATCAAGAAATACAAGGCATCCACAACCCCATCACAGTTGAATGGGACACCCAGGTAACCCTGCACCTTCCATAGTCTGCTCCAGAGAGGTACAAAGGCCAACCACTGCAGTGTGGTGCTGACCTTAATCCCTGTCTTTTGCAATGCTCAGAGACTGTGGCTATTTATACTGCTCTTATTGCAATGCTGAAAACCCTGCTGAAAGCTAAATTATTTCAAATCTATATGGGTATGGTGCCACATGAAGTTCTGATTTATTATTTCATAGGAAAGACATCCATTGATTCAATGGGCACCAGGTAGGGTGTTTGATACAGGATATGGCATTGATCTATTTGCAGAATGTTTGCGAGATCATTTTGGCATTTTGGTTCAACCTGTTTTTTAAGATTCACTGTAGACACAGAGTCAGAGGATCTCAAAGAAATGTCTTGAGTTCCAGGGACATATTCAGATTGTGTCACAGCATGATGGCACAAATTGCTTTGAAGGGAACAGGAAGAGAGGGTAAAACAAGTGTCGATCTTCCTGAGGAGTATTTAGTTCTTTTCAGCCATTTGTCTCTGTTTACTTTACCCTATTCTGTGGATGCAGAAGACTTAGAAGTAAGGACCCGTTTCGAATGAGGGATGTTTTACTTGAGCACTTTGTCCTTTCTTACAACTTTGGGGAATTTGAAGGCTCATTATTCTTTCTTGATTAACATCCCTTTATCAGGTATTCAGCTAGCATGACAACGAACTTGATTTAAATATCCAGGTAGCCTGGATTTGCATTTGCCAGGAAAAGACTGAAGGCAAACCAGACCCCACACCCACGATGATAAGACAGCTGGGTCAAGGTAGGGCTGGGGACAATGCCTGGAGCTGATCTGAAGGGGCAGAGACTGTGCCCAGCCTCTGGCCCACAAACCCACAGCACATGGGACTCACGTGCTGGCATGAGTCTACTTGTGCCTACCCAGAGAGTGCTCAGTTCTCCTGAATTAGGAAGAAATCCACGTAGAGCAGGGGCATGTTCTGGTCAGACTGCAGCTGGGCCCTCTGAGCACCTCAGCATGGTATTTTTGGAAGAGAAATCAATAAGCGAAATTATCTACTTGACTGGTATTAAACTGGTGTACTACAGCAGTCCTGAATTTCTCGGAATTAAATCTTATCACAGCACTTCTTTTGCCAGAGGTGCTCTCTCTTCTCTTCCAGATGATCCACAGACCTCAGTGCTGTGCTGAAGGGTGTTTTTAGGTGAGCCACAGGCACTGCCCTGACCAAGCTGCTCTCGCTCCAGCTGAACAAACCCTCTTTCAAAGACAATTAATGAAGTTGCACTTGAAACCTGATGGCCCCTGAGAACCCCTTTGGTGCAGTGCTGAACTGGTGGGCAAACTCCTCAATGGAAATGAAGAAATTCCCATTAAGGGCAGATTTATGTGCTGCTGGCAGGACCATGCCTAAGGGTCGGCACAGATGCCTCCGTGATTCTGTACTGGCTCATGCTTGGTGGAGAATTCCTACAAATGTCTCTGCATGCTGCTTAAAACTTGTGTTTGACTTAAAACAGAAGACTGGCAGTTCCCCTTTCATATCTTGTAGTCAAGAGCTGCCAAAGATACAGATGTTTATACCCAGGCATTTCTGTTCAGAGGAAGCATCGGTGCCCTGCTTGCTGGCTGAGTGGGGAAAGTGTCCCTCTGCACCTGAGCCTACTCCCTTTGGGTGGATCTTCTGGAAAACTGCAGGAGGAACCACAGCCAGCAAACACTTTGCAAATCCACTACCCAGACGCACTGCTGCTCCTGGACTAGAGCCCATGCAAACAGCAGGGAAATTGTATTTCCTGTGATACATCATTTGGTCTTTCCAGCAGATCCTGCTTCTTTTTCACATCAGCTCCTCTGCTGAATCTAGGACACAGGGGATGCTCAATCCTCCCTTCTGGGCTCTCCTTCATCAGATTTACAATGTTTTTGTGCTCCAACAGTAATCACAAGCTGCTTGCATTAAATGCCACACTATTGGAAACTCTTTCCGAAGGGCTCCGAGTCCTTGATCATTCCTTGTAACAAAGCAGAAAACAAAGTATTTCTTTCAATAATGAAAAATTAATTCCCACTTTGTCCTTCAAAATGGTGGTGGATTTCTGTGCCTTAGATGTTATACAGACCAATTGCAGTGGCCATTTTGAACACCTAAACTTTCTATAAACAGCTGAAATTTCCAAGGTGAGGATCCCATCATTGCAAACACTGCCTTGGAGAGTGAGGGCATGTGCTGAAGAATTACAAAAGGAAAGAACAGATCTTTTTAAAGATGGGAATTTGATACCAAAAATAAACATGGCCATAACAATTACAGCCATCTAGTGGGCAAATTAAAAAAAATATTCAATTTCAGTACTAAAATACTTATAAATGAAAGAAGTCTAACACATAACCTGGGGAGCAGCTTTCACTGTTTTGTTGTTTTGGGGTTTTTTTTTTAGCCTATTCAAGAATACATAAAATCTCAAATATTTTCCTTCTTGCATTGTAGTCTACAAATATTAGGAAAATTTGATCTCATCTGGTGCTACTGTTTTAACAAGGGACTTGCTGAGAGTATCCAATGAAGTGTGTTATTGTTCACACTGCAGCTGAAGGGATGGGACTGAATTTTTTAAGAGAGATTTCCTTTCTTCAACTGGTTCATTTAAAGTTAGATATATGACAACACAAGCTTTAAGTTAAGCAGTTGGCAACAAATCAACAGGCTTCACAGAGTCATTAAGGATCTCTTCCTGCAGACGCTTTGTACATGTTTTTTTGGCTCTTAATGTCATCCATCATTTCAGGAGCTCCTTGGGCTTCACAGAGTATTTCATATTGATAGGATCTCTAGTGAATTTCTACTGAAAAAGCAAATTGGAAAATAAGCATTTCATCTGAATCTTTGCATATCAAAAGGAAGAAAAAGTACATCCTTTCATTTATCTTACTTTTATATGGAGCATATGGGCTGAAACATTGAACTTCCAAAAACTCCAAAGCATTTTGATTTAGCCCATAATAAAATCTGCACTGGGATTTCATAACAATGCTTTTTAATCCACCTCCAAGGCAGGATAAGGTTCTCTGTGAGAGGGTTTGCTCTGTTAGAAGTTTTTTGTTTTGTTTTGTTTTGTTTTCTTCAAACTTAGTCATCTTTATTCAAGATTTTAAATACATATTTACAGAACAAACAAACCTTCTCAGAATAATTTCTGCAGGCTTTTGATTGCATGCTTCAGAGTGGAAGAACAGGCTACAGGATCTCTTAACCCTGTGACAAGAAATAACTGGCTGTGAGTTTTGGAAATCCTCTCTGGCATGCGCTCAAGCCGGTATTAATGCAAACCACCCCATGCCACTCTCCTGACTCACCCCAAATGGCAGTCCCTGACACTCATCCCATTGCTTGCCTTCCCTAGGAAGAAAAAGCAGCTCCTCCCTTCCTTCCTGAAACCTCACATGCCCAAACTTCTGCTGGACTGGAGCATCTTCCGTGTTTCCAAGTGTTTAACGTGGGGAGCGAGGCTGTGCCAGTGGATCTTGAAGGGATGTTTGCAGTTGTAAAATTGGTTCAGTCTCCCAGTCTCTGGGCACAGAGTGGCATTCAACCAGTCCTGGTGGTTTCACGTTCAGGGCATGAAAACCTCTTTGCAGCAAGTATATCAAATTCTCCTTGTGCCTCTGGTGCAAATCTCTTTGAAGACAGATATATGTCAATTATAGCATTGTGTTGCTTCTAAATTCTACATGTATTTATAGGACTTGATGGTCTTTTCCAACTCAAGATACTCTATGATTCTATGGTATTTGTGTATTTATGTATTATTTATGTCATGTATAAATATCCAAGTAGCCATTATCCAGATGCAGGCAATATTTGCAAACAAAAATGCTGTTTAAATACCACAGTCCTGCAGAATCTTGTGTGCTGGAGGAAACCTCATCCCACATTGGTTTGTGCTGGTTCCAGGAAGTTTTTTATTCCTTGTCCTGCAGGTGAGATGCAGAGTGAAGGGCAGAGGCTATGCTGCTCCAACCATGAATTTCTTGACCTCTGACAGTTTTAGTTTTTATTAATCACAGCCTTTTCTAAGAACAGGCTGTGCAGTATAACTTGCCATATAAAATCCTGCAGAGATATGGAAATAGATTTGTGATGTAGTTACTAGTATTTCATTAACCTTTATCTTGACAAGTGGAAATAAGATGCAATGATTCAGGGGAAGTTTTTCACTTGCAGAGAATGGTGCCAAAAGAAAGCAAGTGGGCTACAAATTAACGAATACAAATCTCAATAGCAGGAATCAACTTCCAGCTGGACTTGGCCACTTGTCTGTGTTTTAGATGCATCTTGTGCATGTTGTGATGATGCTCTGTGGGGCATGACAGAGCCACAGCTCAGGAGCCCTTGGGTGAGTTCAGCCAGCCTCAGGGCCAGGGTGGCCCCCTCCAGGCTCCCTCCTCTGTTTTTTCCCCCCAGATGAAGACCTGGGCCTCAAGGATTGTCTGTCCCACCATGGGCTGTGGCCTCTCCATGCTGTGTTGTTTCTTCAGCCTTGTGGTTCCACTGAGCTCAGCTGCTAAAAGGCTTTTGCTCTGCAAAAAGGCTGTTTATACTCATGGTCCTGTTGATGTGGATATGCAACCACCAACCCTCCAAAACCCCAGGGACAGCCTCTTTTAGGAGGACCTGAGCAAAATACAGCCTCCCTACAACTGCAGCCTCAGTGGTGGCCAGCAGAGTACCCCGAAGGAGAACTGGTGAGTAATAATGATAACTGATACTTTTATGAGTGAAAACCAGCCTGACTCACCTCTATTTTGTTTCTTTTTTTGTTGTTATTGTTGTTGTTGTTATTTTTTTTGTTGTTGTTATTTTTATTGCTCTGATGCCAGACAGCAGACCTCAGTTATTGAGTCCAGGGTTTTATCACCATATAGCAAGACAAAGTACCCACTGAAATGCTTCCAGAATAAATCAGTAGGAGGCAAAAAAGAAAAGGCAAAGTCACTTGCTCACCGCTGCCATATAATTTGGGGCTGCTCTACTCCTCACTAAGCACCTTCACTCACCCATGGTGGCATTTTTTCCTGCTGGCCTTGCCTTGCTCTAAGCTGATGTTTATAGTCAATACCGTTGTTTTCCAAATAAAAGATCCGCTTGGTGCACATATTCCAGGACCTATTGTGCTCCAGGGAGAGCACTTGCTGCCGGCAGGGGCTGCTCAGATCCGAAGACTTTTATTGAGATGCTAATCTGAGGCATCAGGGGAACAAAACGTGCAGGGGTGACCCCATGCCATTCGCTCTGGCTGTGCCATCCTCCAGTGAGCAGCACTTTCTTTTACAATCAGTTCCTCTGTTAGATGAAGTCAGGATCTATTCCTGGGAAGGGATGCCATGGAAAATGCCTCTCTGGAGCTGGGATCTGCCAGGGATAATGTCTCTCAAACCAATGTCTAGCACAGGATAAGCTTCCTACTGCTTGAAATACACATCAGCCTCTCAAGGCCTTTGACACCCCATGGGTGCTGCTGATGCCAGGAGAAGTTGTACCCACTGCACCTGCCAAGCAGAAGACATCCCACAGAGTTCAACAAAATATCAGGGCCTGGATCCATGCATCAACTGAAGCAGAATAATTCCCACATCCAGAGACAAAAGCACAAACAAAGAGAACCTAGACGTCACAGAGACAAAAACTGGCTGGGAGATCAATGCAGAAAAGCTCTGCCCAAGGTCTGAAGTTTAACGGGAGCTGAGTAGGATGGGACTTGGCACAGATAGAAGCTACAAGGAACAGCAGAGAAGAACAGAATACAGAGACAGTGAGAGGGGAGAACAGCTGGAAGAGGAGGCTGGGAGGAAAGCAGATAAACGGGTGTGAAGTTTGACTTGTGTGTGCCAGTACAACAGCTACAACCCTGAAAGATGTGGTCTAGCATGGGAAAAGCCAGGTGGTTCCAGAGGATCCCTGCAGGAAGCAAAACTGCTAAGCTGCTCTAGGAGGACAGAAGTGGTGGTGACACTGGCAATGGACACTCCTGCTCTCCTGCTGCTCCAAGGCTTTGTCCTGGCCCACGAGCTGGAGGCAGCTTCTCTGGCTTTCTTCTGGGGGTAGGGGGGGTGGGGGGTTGGTGGAGATTTTGTTTGTTTGTTTTTTCTTTTTATTATTGTTGTTTTGAGGGGCGGTTTGTGATTTTGTTGTCATTTTTTTTTAAAGCAGATTCCAGATGGATTCTGCCGTGGCAGCTCTAACTCCTGGCCCAAGTTCCCTGGGCTCTCCAAGCACCCCAACATTTGCTGAGAATGACCCTACAACTGACCTAAGCCTGTGCCAAGTGCCACCTCTGTGCCAGTGGCTTGGGCTCACCATGACAGAGGTGCTGGTGAGTTTCTGCTGGTCTGCTGACCCACCATGGTTGGGGTATCCCAGGTTGGCATCACCACCCAGGACCAGCCTTCACCACCCAACGGCAGCACAGCAGGTGGGCAGAGGGGTGAGGGCTTGTTTGCACTGATCTCAACTCACCTCTTGGCTTGGGAAGATAGGCCTGACATTCTAGTCAGCAATGACTGACTCTTGGGAGTAAATAATCAGCCATTCTGGAGGGTTGTAACTGTGTATTAGGACAATTATTGCTTTCTTCCAGCCTCAGCTGTGTAAAAATGCATTGCTTCTCTTTATGAGAAATTCTTATCTTCATCAGTCAGTCATCTTGTCTCAGTGGGGAAAAAAATCCCCAAGCCCTGTCATATCAGAAAATGAGAAAATTATCAATATCTAGAGTGTATGTGAAAAATAGGAGCTCTTTCTCCATTTGGGAGAATGAATCTTGGTTGTAATGTCTTATAAATGTTAGCAGCTTCTCAGACATTCAAAAATGCTAATGATCCTGAGGTGCCAAAATAGCTTGCCTTGGAGTTCTCCATATTAAAAACATTGTCTCACCCTCTGCAGCCATCTCCAAGTCTTTAAGAGCTGAGTGGTTGTATACATCACTTTATGCATTCAGGAAGCAGAGGCAGGATTAGTATATTTATGCAAACACAACAGGCTCTGATGATTGCCTGCATATCAAGAGTCAGGATCCAGCTCTGGTGCCTGAGATCAGCTTAATAAATACTATCAGCTTCTGTCAAGTGTGGGAATAGAAGAAATCTGTCAATAGCTGTAGCTTTGAATAGGAATCCTTCAGTAAAGGAAATCTCTCTTCTTCAGATTTCCACTGGCTTCGTTACACTGTTCTGGGGGGAGAGAAGGGACCACAGAGGTGACAGCCCCAAGTGCTACAGCTGGGCTCTGAGGGGGTCCCATCAGTCCCAGGGATGATACCCCAGCCCTCCCCATCACAGGGGTGTCTGAGCCAGTCTGAGGTCCTCCTTGCCCTGAAGAGCAGCCACTGACTCCACTTGCTGCTCCTCCAGGGGAAGGTGGGTGTTCAGGTGAGTGGACTCAACCTCCCATCCTCCTCTCCTAGGGCCACACATGCATCCTTGTGCAGCCCAAGGTCTTCTGCTGTTGTTGCCACCTTCAAAAGAGTTGATTTTGGAGTCAGCTCCCCATGGCAAACCTGTGAACAGCTCCTTCTCCCTCAGGCTATCTCAGACTCCAGGAGAGCACCAGCTCCTGTGGCTGCACACGTCTCTGTCCCACTGCTTTGGGCTGTCACTCATAAACATGTTCCTTCAGATGCTCCAGGGCAGCCTGAAGCAGCCAAGGCTGCCACATGCCACCACATCCCCAGGCATGAAGAAGAGTGGTTTAATTCACATCCAAAGTTTATTAAGGCTACCTGTGAACCACAGGTTTGAGTCCTGGCTCCACTGAAGCTGGCTGGGGGCTTGAGTGGAAGAACACAGCAGAACTCACTACTTCTCCAGGCTTTCCTGTGGTAGGACAATTACATTTGATTCAATTACATTTGAATCTGTTCTGATATTTTCCTTTTCAAATATCTGCCCCTTTTGCTTTCATGAGTGATCAACTGTTTTATTTCCCTACCAGATTAGATTGTTCCTCTCACTGTAGCGTTGGGCTTTTGCAGCTGAATGGGACCCAGGAGACCTGAGCACAGAGAATCAGGACCAAAGATATATTAGAACACAAAAAGGGCAGTTGGTGCTCAGCAGACACCACAAGTCACTTAAAATCTCTTTTGTTTCTTAGCTATTGTTTGGTTAAATGTGCTACCTGTAGCTTGAACAATAGGCAGAAGCAGGGTATTGCACTGATGGGCTGTTATGGGGTGCAAGGTGAGGTTTCAGTGTGGGAGGCACATTTGCCTGGAAAGTCCTTCCAGGTGGCCCATTAGCTGAGCTCTCAAGGAGCCACACAAACGATGTTTATTGCATTTCTTTGAGCCCCCACTGGGGAAGTTTATTTAAATAATTTGGTGTAGGGAAAAATCGATGTTGGCAGGGCTTTGGGTTCCAGCCACGAGTAGATGGAACGGTGGGAGTGCTGCTCCTGGAGAGAGGTCCAGGCCACTCCCACTGGGCTCTTCTTCCTCCTGCACCAAGGTGTGCTGGGCCCTGAGGAGAGGTTTCCAAACCTTCTTTGAGTCAGGTAGGTTGTTTCTGGGATGCTCAGACCGGATGCAAGTGTCCCACTACCCAGCTCACAGGTCAATGTCCCCACAACCTGCTGGGACCCGCATTCCACCCCATCTGGGCATTGTGTTGTGCTCCCTCTGCTCTTCAGAGAGCAGAGGACAAGAAACAGGGTGCTTTAAGACACTTTGGCAACTGCTTTCTCAAAGCTTGTAGTGCTGCTCCAAAGGGGGTTACTCTTTGCATGCGCCAGTCCAGAGCTTTTTGGATGCACCAAGTGAATGAAATGTAAATTCCTTCCTTTTTTTCCCCCATTAAGTTCCTCTGTTCTGAAGCTGAATTGAGTTTTCTGATCTAATTGTCCTTCCCTTTCCAAACAAATAGAATGCCTTTGAAAAACTGCCTGTACTTTTATACACCCAACATCTGGTTTTGGTAAAAATTCTGTAACTTTTTAAATACTACTTGCAGTCTAGAGGGAAGGGCGATATTTACTAGATGACCTTCGCCCTCATACTTTAAGAAAAAAAACGCATCCATTAATTCTGCTGCTGGCAATTGAGAAAGCAGTTGGGATGAACTTTTAAGTGAACAAACACTTATGGATCTATTTATACCTGCCCTGAAGCAGACTACCATAGGTGGAAATGCTGTAATTATTTCCTCTCCCTGGTTTCCACTGTCCCATAAAGATCTCCTGGAGCAGCTTGTTAACAAGTAACTGCTGCGCCTGGTGAAATTAGAATCAAGTCCTTATTAACAACCAAACCAAATTGACTAAAAATTACTAAAATTGGCAGTAACAAAGGTGAGAAGAGCTGCTTTGAGACAGCTTTTGCTTCTTAGCCCCATCTATTTAAGAGGGCTGAAAATTACCAATGACAAATGTGGCTGGCAACTGAGCGGGGACAGGGACCTGAGAGGGAGTGATGGGGAGATGCAAAATCAGTTTTTCCTGTGTTGCTTTTTCCATCCCTGCATGTTTCCAAATTAATTCCTGTCCCTAAAGAGTGCCTCTCCTTTGTTATCTTCCCACTCTTGTCTCACCCCCTTCTCCCTTGGTTTATTTCTCAGAGCAGATGATCTCCTCTGCTCACCATACAGGTTAACTCTAGTTTCAGTATCAAAGATCATTTAGGCTGAAAATAGCTTTTACATAGCCCATGTTAAACCCAGCAGTGTCTGGTCACCAGATACCCAGCTGCTCATCAGTCAGGGTTATCCATGTGCCAGTACTCCCAGTTCCATGGTCTCAAGCCATTGCGCTTCATCACAGCTCAGGAGGGTTGTGAACTTAGTTACACCTGATTGTGGATTACATGGGAGGAGCTGAAGAAACAACAACAAAAAAATCATTAATATTCATCCAGACAACCTGTTCTTTAGGGATTTTTGTTTTCATGGAAAGTTTTTTCGTTTGTTTTTTTTTTTTTTAACTGATATTTAATTGTTACTGCTTTATGTTCATTAAGAAATGGCCAGTGGTGATATTTACTGTTGCCTTCTGCAGTAGAGAGTCTGAATGACTAAGTCATGAAAATAAGCATACTGTTCAGAAGTATGAAATGTGGCCCTTCAGCTCCAAGCATGAAGTAATGATGCTACAAATCCGGTGCTGTGAATTTCTGCCTCCCCTGCAGTACAAGGGAACAGAACCCTGAGCTGTGAACAGGTAGAGTGTCTGGAATAGCCTGGATGGAATCAGGTGTGCTCTGTGTCTTAGCGATCGCCTAAATGTCCAAGAGCATCTCTACTATGGGAAGATCTTTTTAAAAAGCATCTTTACTTTGTGCAACCTGCTCTGGGTAAGCCAGCATTAGCAGGGAGTTGGATCAGAGGCCCCTTCCAACCCCAACCGTTCCATCATCCTGTGATGATGTTAGGAAAAATTTCTTCACCTAAAGGGCTGCCAAGAATTGGAACAGGCTTCCCTGGGCAGTGCTGGAGTCCTGGAGGTATCTAAAAGACTTGCAGGTGTGGCAGTTGGGGTCATGGCTTAGTGGTGGGCTTGGCACTGCTGGGTTACGGCTGGACCCAATCTTTCCATCCTAAAGGATCCTGAGATAAGATTCCACATCCATGGCAGACTGGTGTGGGGATGGAACAGAGAACTGGCTGTAGGCAGGGCTACAATGAGTCCCTAGGGTGAGAGTCATAGTAGAAATTTCAAAATCCTCACTTAATTAAAGGAGTAAATAGCCTGTCTTGATAGCAGGAGATGCAAAGCAGGTACCAATTCAGTGCCATTGTACAGCAATAGCCTCTGGAGGATTTGCCAGATGGCTGGCAGCAAGACTTTTAAGACTGACTTTTTTCCCAGCCAGCCATATCATGATCCATCAGACAGTCACTTTGCACTGACATTGCTGTGCGTGGCTGTCTCCTTGTGCCTTGCTCCTGCTTATTTCTAGCAGACTTATTTATATCTGGAACTGATATAAGTGGCATGATTTCTTTGTTTCCTTAAAAGATTCCTTGATCTAAACTTTAAAAGATTTGTCTTCAGAGAGATCAAAGTCAACCCAACATATGTCTGGCACCCCTAAGGTTTTCTTGCATCCCAGTCTTCAGGTAAACCTAGAAAAGACATTTTGTGGCAAAGTAGTAAACTATGGTGACTAGGTTCAAGTGGAACTGGCCATGAATTCTTGGGCACTAATACATGCCTATCATCCAGGCTTCTTAATTATAATTTTCCAAGAGGTGAAACAGTGTTGACAGAGCTTGCACTGTCAGGTGCAAGTCAAGATAAAACCCAGTGCCAACAGCAAGCATGGAAAATTACATCCCACTGCCCAGCAATTCGCAGTCAAGTAAGTAAAATATGATTTGCACAGCTGAGCAGAGGCATTGTCAGGGCACTAACCTAGGACCCAAGCATTCCTAAACCCCATCTGTCACAACCTGTTCCTTACTCGTGGGAAAACTGCTCCCTAAAAGAGGTTATTAATTCTGGGTACCTTATTTATTAATTTTGGGGTGTGAATCTTTATGTCCCCTGATTTCTAAACAAACAGTGGCATGCTGTGACTAGGAGAGAGCTGTCTCATTCCTTCCTGTTGCTGTGGAAGGCATTTTTTCCCAGCTTAGCTCAATTATTCCAGGAATCAGCAGGTCTCAGTGCACACCAAGCCTCTTTGCCTATTACCTGCCAGTGCCATGGAAAGGACGGAGTGTTTGCAGGCACTTTAAAGGAGCAAAGCTGAACAGAATTGCTGAGTGTTATTGTGGAGGGCTGGAGTACATCTTGGATATGAAACATTTTGCTCTTTCTGACCTACTGTCCTAATTGAAACTCCTTTATTCCTCACATGCTTGTCACTGCCCAGGTCATATCTTTTCACAATGAAGCAGCAGCCTGGAGCTGCAGGTGTTTGCCCCAGTCCTTCGTTACATGACAAATTAGAGGAGATTTGGTAAGCAGACATGCTGAATCATGGATCCTCCCCAAACATGACCTCAAATCCTTGCCCTTTCGTTTTGCACTTTTCTGTGGCAAGGTCAGGCCAGGACGTGGCTTTCCCATTGGCTATATGAATTTTACTGCTGTGAATGTTCCAGTGAAATCAAAGGCCTTAGAATACGGATTCAGTGGAAGCTTTTTTCATCAGGGCCTTTACACTAGTTATAATTTAGAGCACAAGCTACAGGGCAGGACCAGCAAGAGTTGTGCTTGTTTGACTGCACAGGTGTTGCTACTTCTTCAGGAACTTCCATCGATTTTTGGATCAGGGATGACAGATGTCCCAGCATCGTTCTTCCAACACATTTAAGAAGCATGCTCTTCCCTATCTTGCATCTCTATTTAATACAGGGAGGACTGATTGCCTGCTCCAAGATGCCCATGGTGACAGTCTGCCCAGCCTCATCCTTTGAAGAATTTCCATCCAAGGGCTTATCTTTGCTGCAGAAAGAGCTGTGACTTCCAGCCAAGGGTGCTCTGCTCCCTGCTTTGCCCGCATTCCTCCTGGCAGAGTAACAATAAATGGCAACTGAGTAACCCACCAGTTGCTGTAAATGAAGAGATTAAATGTTGAAGTGGCTGCAGACATTGAATCCATCGCTCCCCTCAGCAAATCCCCAGTGATGTTCTTCCTTGTCATCTAGGCACTTCTGTGATTCAGTTGAATCGGGGCCATTAACAATTAATTGTGCCCATTTGGATGTCACTTGGGCAGGCTGCTGTCAAACATTTAGCAAGAACAATCTGGATAGGAATACTAGGCTTTCAAAACACACTTCTGGCAATATAAGTGACAGAGAGCTGTCATATGCAGACTGGGCTGGGAGTAACAACCAACACTAACCTGTCTGGGGAAGTCATGGATGCTTTTATGTATTTCACTCCTATCTTGAAGTGTTCAGACAGCTGTTTTTTTAATCTCAGAATGTGCTGCTTTCTTTACCATTAGAGATAACCTCCCCCCCCATTATATCTTTTAAATGTGTACAGCCTTTGTGCTGATCAACCAGATGAGACCAGATCCTTAACTCTGGCTGGGTTCTGACCCAGCTTTAGATCAGCTCTGAATTTTAGATTTACTCCTCCTTACCATACTTGTGGTGGTTTTTTACAATTAGTTTTATTCTTAAGGGCTTGTCTCTGGAAAAAAATTTCAACTGAATTTCTTTTCATTCTGCAGAAGGAAGGTCTTGGGAGAAAATATTATCCAACTCAGAATTTCCAGGGAGCAGATCTCCTGGTGTGAAGGAACAATGGCATTATTATCTCTCTGGAGCTGGCGATAAATGGGATTTATCCTCTTTGAGGCAAAGCATTTATCAGACAACAAAAGTTACAACTTCTGGTAAGGAACAAGGTTGGGCTGTGCAGCGACAGGTGCTTCTGGAGAATCCAAGCCCAATGCATGTGCTGAAGTTACTGTTTATTTTCTGATATGAAACCAGTCCCACATATAAAGGACACTAATTTCAGCCTCTTCCTTACTCGGTTTTCAACAGCTGCTCATGCAGTAGGTCAGCCAGCCAGAAAGGAGATGTTCATAGATGACTGGAAACAAAACAAATTTCTGCTACTTCCATGACTGGTTTCACTACTAGATCCTCCAGCTCAGGGCTGGCATCTTTTGCAAATCCTCATAGGTGGGATTGCTGGTTAATAATTGCTGTAATTCATTTAGGTCATAGCCCTTCTTCTGCTCTTTCTTTTCACTACCTGGGGGAGAGTTAAAACAGAGACGACCCAAGGCACAAGTGCTGGTTTGACTTACTGCCACAGTCAGCTAAATCTGAGCTCTGCCCAGTATCCATGGCTCAGTTCACCTCGGGTCTCTGGCATTGCTTCTTATAATTGCCCTTCTTATACCTAAATTTCAAAATCAGAGATTTTTTCTGGTTTTAACTATAATCACACAGTTATACCTCCAAATGAATATGGGGCTATTTTCAGGATCTAAAAAAATCCATTTAAACTACTTGGATCTGTATTTTCTTGCTCATGTACGCAGGTACTTTTATTAAAAGTCTGTTTTGAGCCATGTGAGGTGTGTATGCAGCCTTGGATTAGACTGAAATGAAATTGTGAGAATTTATGGAAAAGCTCTTTGTGAGAAACATCCTCACTATGTAGCCTTAGAAACTAGATAGTTAGAGTTGGAGCTCAGAGAATGGCTATGAATATGGAGAGCCAGGAGTTGGAATAATCACAAGGGAGGCAACTGCACCAGCCAGAATGATAGATGAGAGTTTCAGCAGAAAACTGATCAAGATAACAAAGCAGGGGGAAGATGTCTTGTGACAGCAGCTGGATTTGTAGCATCTAGCCTCAAATAGGAGCATGAACAGAAGTTTGCTTGGAGGAGGAAAAAAATCAATCAGGAGATTTCACACAGGATTGTGAGACTATGGAAAACTCCAAGGCACCCTGGAACACCACGCCATTTACCCTAATCAGGAGATGAGTCAGCAGTCAATTATGCTCAGGCAATTTTATATTCACTTTTTTATGCGTTGGTGACAAAGCAATTTAGATAATATGGTCACACAGCAGAATTACTTTCTTTACAAATCTGAGTTCCATTAGCTACAATAAAAAGTATGTCACTTCAAGCGCTCATTTCCCCAGCATGGGAGATAATCATCATGTGGGATCAAGAAGAAATCTCTTCTTCCCATTTCCAAACTCAATGTAATTGTGTGACATGGCTGTTTTGTCCCTGCGTCTGAAGATCTTAGTTACAGCTCCTCTTGAGACTGCACAGATCCACTGCTGTGTGCAGCAGCTGTCTGAAGTCTTTGCATTAGTAATAGCATGAGATAATGGCTCCTACTGGGTAGTGTGTTCTAGAGAAAACATTCTGTTCTCATGAAGTGGGTCATATATATGTAGGTACATGAGGGTGGCTCAATCTATCCATCACAGGGCAAAGGGCTATGACTTGTGAAACAGAAGAATCTCTGTGAAATTGTGTTATTGGCAAATCCCACGAGGACTATCCTGGGGGATTTCAAGGTGTGGCTTTATGCAGCATTTTGACATCCGTTCAGGAAAGATGTTTTGCTAGTATGACCTTTTGCTTAATCTTTTAAGGTACTTGCTATATTATGTTCAGAATAACACCTTTAGGAATCAGAAGTTGGAGAGGAAATGAGTGATTTACATTTGAACTGAGTGATCGTTTCAATGCCAGTGACAGATTGAGTCTCCCATGAACTGCTCCTTACGTAACAGGATGCACAAACTGTAAAATCCACTTTGTAGGACTCAGGAGCAAACACACAGCAAAAACAATCCTTCATTCCCTTCCATTACGCTGTCTCTGTGACTCAGTGGACTTTAATAGGAGCTGAGTAAGGACCAGATCTCTAGCATAGCAAGCTCAAAGAGAAATTTCCATTAGCTTTTTCTCCCTCATGGATAACACCCTTAAAGATTCAGGATCAAACCTTGAGCTGTCATATCCTGACATCTTTCCACTCAACTCGCTCTTCATGTCTGCACAAGTACTAGGTTCCTGTTCAGCTGAAAAGAAACACTCCTAACTTCAGCTGAAAAGAAACACTCAAGACACACATCGTGTGTCTTGATAAATAAACTCATTTACTTTGAAGTCACTGTCACTCACACTGTCACAGTGTGACAGCACAGCAGGTTAACTCAGCACTTCTCAAATCAGACTGCCTTCAGACCTCTAACACCTCTAACCAGTGCCGTTCCTAAAGGTGATATTCTGCCTGTCACCTGGTAGGCGCTAATTAAACTCTCCAAGTCCTGGGTTCAGAATAAAACACTGTTACTGATAGGAATAGTGTGCAGAAAGGCATAAGAAACCGAGTCAACAGCCACATGCCACAGAGAAAAGGTATTGCCTGAAAGCTTAAAATATGCATGGCTTCTTACTGAGCTGCACTGTTACTGGTTTTAAATCCTTAGGCAAGAACCAAGGGAGATCTTCTGGGGATGTTAAAACTATATTTGTTCTGGATTTTATTGCAAAACATTGAGGCACCCTCCAATCTCGCTAATAAATTGACAGTGCAGGGAAACATCCTTCCTCCCCTTCACATTCAAGATGCATCTAAATCACTTTGTTGACGAGCTAGAAAACAGTGAAGCCTTCACCGATCTTTCCTAAGTAAACAAAAAGCATTTCTGGGAGAGCCAAAGGGTGCAGATTTGGCTTAGAGGACATTGTGGTTAGTCAGGAAAGGTGGCATTGGCTGGATCTTTGGCTAAATAAAGTTGAGTTTCCATTTATTTCAAAAAGAGACCCCTGAAAATTCTCAGATTTTTTTTTTTTTTAACCCTAGCTGATGATAATCAGAATGTCAAAAAAGTAGCAGAATTTTTGTGTTTATTGGACCATTTTTGTAAACAACGCCTCCATTGCTCTTTCTTTCAGTTTAAATGGACTGAATGAAAGCTATTTCTTTGTACTGACTTTTCCCCCCTTTATTATCAATTTTTTTCACATTCAGTATCTCTCTTGAATAAGACTGAATGATTTTCCTGGAATTCCCTTTTCAGGAAAAAAAGATATTTACTTGCCTTCCTGGAAAATGCCTAGTGAGACGTTTTCAAGCTACCTTCATCTATGAATCATCAGCTGAAAGGGCAAAAGATCATCCCTTTATCTTCAGTGTTTATTTTTGATTCCCATGAAGGTACTGACAGTCTAAAAAGCAGTTTTCTGTCTCTTTAAAACTGTTTATGAATCATTGTTTGGAATGAGCATAGTAAAGCACTTGAAGCTGATTAACTTAGAAGTCCCATGGCTATCAGCTAGGACAGTCCTCACCTCATAATTTTATCTATTAACAGATACTGCACAACTAACTGACATTAAACTGGCAGGATCCCAGCACAGAGGTGAACTTGAGGAAAAATTATATCAGATTTTAATAAAACTTGCTTCAAAGGCCAACCTCTGTAATGTATGCAATCAATCTTTCTTCCTTCCTCCTTCTTCAGCCCATTTATTCACAGCTATAGGAAATTCTGATGCTCATAAAATACTTCCCATTCCCTCCCCCTCCTATTACAGTTTCTATCTACTTGTGACCATTACTTTTCACAGCAGTTTTAGATTACTTACTCCTCATTTCACTCTTTTTTACTGGCCTTCTCAGAATCTGTACCCCTTTATGAAAATGTCACTTATATGGCTCCTCTTCAAGAACAGATCCTACCTTATACCATCTTCAGGCAAAACAACCCACATTTTTACTTGAAGTTTCATCCTTGAAGGTGGATGAAACTTTGGGAAGAAAAAAGCTTTGGTGCAAAATCTTTATTTCTCCTGGTTTTATTTCTCCTTCCTACCCAGCAGCTGCTTTCTGTGTCTTGCTCAGGACTCTTATCAACTTTTCTCAGGTAAGCTATAATACTGGTAGAATGCCACTTAGGAGAGAGTGAGATCCTTGTGAGCTCTAATCTCCTGCAGATCAGCTCCTTCTACTGATGTTGGCCCAGGAAAAAAAAAAAAAGAGAGAGAGAGAGAGAGATTTGTTTTTTAATTAAGAAGAGTCACTAATATCTATGAAAGTACCAACTTAGAAGGGCTTTTTCCTGTGTACAAAGCTGTAGATATCCAGATCTGGAACTTGCCTTTCAATCTGTGGCATTCAAGCTCCAGCTCTTGGTAGCCAACTTTCTAAAATCTTGGCATCACCAGAGACACTAACATCACACATGGTAACAAGCAGAGCAAGTCCTGTTGCTATTGTTTGGATTTGCCTGCCCAGCTAAGCTGTGGGGCAGACCAGACCCAGAGCATTCCACGAGAATTGATGTCCAAACTTCCAGGGTTTCCAGGATGGGGTGATCAATGCTGGGCTGTTATCAGCCCATCGGTACTGTACCCTGTGTCCTCTGTCCTCCCCCTTTTACTGCAACATTTCCCACCTTCCACTTCAAGGGCTGTTCTTCCCCCTCTGACACAACTGTACCTCTGCCCAAGCTGACAGACCCTGCCAGGTCCTCCTGCCTCCATCCCTTCCCTGCATGTTCCCAGGACTCCACTGCCACTCCTCAGCACCCTGAGCAGCAGAGGGCCGAGCACGGGCACAGCCTGGGCTGTTTGGCCAAGGGGTAGAAGGTTGCCCAGAGTCATGGCACACATTCCTGCCATCCATGTGCTGGATTCCTTGGCATTCCTTGGCAGCTTGAGCTGTGCCAGGCCCTGCCTGCCATCTGCTCTCCATCGCTGGGGACTGTCACACGTGCACTGGCACAGGGTTAGAGACAAGCTTGGGGCTCTCCTAGGTGGGGAACCTGGCTGTTTTGCCTGAATTCTGCTCCTGCTTATTTTTCACTCCATTGAAAAAATGTCACTTACAAGGTGATTTTGTGCTTTCTCTTTGTGGTCAGAGAGCTCTTGGTACTCAGCAACACCTGATAAGTCCAGACCCCCTTTCTAATCAGTATTTATGGAAAAATTGCTGTTGGTAAAGTGAACTGTAAGAGAATCTACATTCCATTTCAAACTCAGTGCTAAGACATCTGCTGGAGAGCAGCCGGGCCTGGCTGCTCACACTGATAGACAGTGGGGAAAAGGAACACATGTTAAAATCAGCAAATGGATAAAACTGGCCTAGAGAGGGATGAATACAATTGGGAAAGCTTTCCATTTTTTCAAGACCAAAGCCCAGGCTCCCACGCTAAAAGGAGAATTGTGGTCCTAAATAGGAAAATGTTGAATAAGAGACAGCACTCTATTTGGGAATGTATGATTCAAAGCTCCATGTCCACCATCAGGATAAATCCTATATATTCTGTACAGCAACATTCATTTAGCAGAGAAGAGGATTCTATAAAAAGGATGGGTGGTGGAAATTCTGAGCCTGTCATCCTGCAGTTTTAAATTTCTTGTCCTCGTAGCCATAATTATTAAACAATTTTATTGGTAATATACAATTGCTTTAAACAACTTTTAAGATTAACGAACTGTATTTTGGATTTGGACATTGTGTTGATCAA
Organism: Hylia prasina; assembly: GCA_013397195.1. Classification (NCBI taxonomy): domain Eukaryota; kingdom Metazoa; phylum Chordata; class Aves; order Passeriformes; family Sylviidae; genus Hylia; species Hylia prasina. The sequence continues at coordinate 847,481 of VYXD01005230.1, forward strand.
TAAACAATACTAATTTAGATTTTTAAAGAGTCCTAGTTATTATTTGAGGAACCAAGTTTAGATTTCTTCAGCAGAAAAGAAGGTCTCTTTGTCAAGTCTGTGCAGTCGCTGCAAGGTTTTGTGGTAATGTAGTTGTTTTACAATGCAGAGATCTTAGATTTAGAGATTATTCTGCAGACACCCAGACTGTGGAAATTGTAGTTCAGTTGCTGATGGCTGTCTGCTGGTCAGCATTGCAGGATCTGGCTATGAACAGGGCATGAGACCAAACCCTTCTTATTTGATAAAGATTAAGGAAGTCTTACTTCTAATCTCACTCCTGCCTCCTGCCTTGCTCTGAAATACTTGTGTTGATTTGCTCTGCTGGGGAGAAGACTTGTCAAGGTCTGTCAGGAGAGATGAGAATATATAGTTTTTCTTTTTTTTTAAGGTTAATCTTCCAGCTGAACAGAATTGGCAACATGTGTAAAATTTTGCTGCCGGAGTTATTTTGTATTTGATTGCATTTTTAAAGATTTTTCTAGCAGGGAGGCAGACATTTTGTTACTGCTGGTAATCAAAAGGGCTGAAAAACACTGCAGGCCCTACTCTGATCCTTGTGGATTAAAAAGCCAGTTTAGGTTTTAAGAATACAAATGATCCTGGATTAAGCTCTGGGTTTAGGCGTTAATAATTTAACACTACTAGAGTTTGGCCACCTACCTCTGACATGCCATATGACCACACAGTGATCACTGCAGTTTAAAAGCTATTTTTTTCAGACAAACAAGGATAAATTGAAACTTTCACTGGAACACTAGAACTGGGGTTGATCCTTGAAGAGGTTATTCCTGGTATTCCTGGACCAATGACCCATCATTAATAAGAAGAATCATAGAATGATGGGGTGGTAGTGACCTAAAAAATGGTATAGTTGCATTTAACAGCCAACTTTTCTACAGCACAGACTGCATGAGAAGTTCCCTTTCCATAAGCCCCAGAAAAGCACATCCCGATTTTTACAGCTTTAAAGGATCCCATGGTTGCCTTGATTACCAGTGTCTTAGCTCTGTACATTTAATTCACTTCCTAATGCTTCTCATGTAGCACTAAAGCCATTTAAAAGAAAGTCTCTGCTTTTAAAACCTGGCTTTTTTTAGCAGCTCAGCAGCAGCTACCAGGTTTGTAAAGCTCCTTATGAAATCTCACCTGAAAACACTGATTTGCAGCACTGTGCAGCTTTTCCGACTTCAAAGGAAAATCTGCTGCTGCCACCCCAGAACTGACCACAGCAAGAGCACTGACCATCACCGGTGGCTGATGTCACCTGCCAATGTGTGTTTGTGGTTCCACGGAGACTCCTGAGCTATAATGTCAAAACAAAAACAAACCCAAACCACCCCCTCTACTTGTCTGTTCACCTCTGTTTCGGAAGTTGTTTCACTTTGTCTTTTTTTGATCAAAACAAATACTCAGGACTCTCTCTCAGATACCCAGAGATGCTACAGCAGTTCCCACTAGTCTCCCAGTTCCCAGTGCTTGTAATGTTATAATCTTCACATTTTATTTTCCATTTGAGGTACATGGTGACGAGTGACCCAGTTTTCCTTGAAGGCATATTCAACCCTCTAGATTTAAAAATGGGTGAGAAATACAGGGGGAAATTGTAAATATTTTGAGTCTTAATCAAGATTTTAAAGTTGTTTGCAATACCACAATCCCAGTAGCATCAACACGGACACATCTGAATAAAAACTGTTTTACAATGAATTAAGCCTTCCATCAGAAATGTTATGCTGTGGAAAATCCTAAACATTACCCTCTTCTTTCCCTTAACATTTCAGTTTTTGCGTTACTGCCTTCCATTCTCATGCATACTCTCAGCTGCAAAGGGTTAAAAGTCCTGGCATTTCTTCCGACTGGCATTTCCAAATCTCTCCTGGGGCCCATGTAGCGTTTATGCCAAAATGCTTTATTATTATGCAGACAGAGCAAGAGGCGGAGAATTTTTTTTTTTTTTTTAATAAAAGCCCTTCTCTATTTGTCCTCTAGAACAGCGTCCTGCCGGCGGTGCGAGGGCAACTGCCCCAGCGCCAACACCTCAACACGCCGAGGGGTGTTTAAGAGCAAACCCGAGGATGTTTTAAGGAATACTGGGGTGGGTCTCACCCCAAACGGATTGGATCCACTCCCCCTAGAGCCCCCCGGCCTCACACCAGGCCCCGCCACGACACCACCAGTCTCCTCCCGCCGCTGCTCGCCCTCGGTCCCCCAAACCCCGGCCTGGCTCCGACCCCCGGGCCTACTGGCCAATCAGCGGCGGCCGTGCGGGCAGGCAGCCAATCGCCGGGCGTTGCTACCTGTGGCGAGTATTTTTAGCCGTCGGGGGCGGAGAAGGGGGGGCTGGCGGTGATGTGAGGGGTCGTACCGCGCCCCCCTCAGGAAGGAGCCCACCCGGATCACCCCAGAGCCTGAGGGGTGCCAGCCGTGCAGGCGGCCCCTGCCAGCCCCGCCACCGCCGCTGCCGAGGCCCCCACGGGCCACGGTGGTAATGGGAGTTGTAGTTCAGCGCTCCCCCCTCCCCTCCCCTTCCGCGGGGCCGAGGGGCGCAAGGGCACGGTTTGACGTTGACAGTGACGCAAGGGGGCTGCGTGTTGACGTCAGAGCGGCCCCGCGCGCAGCGCCGCGGGCAGAAGAGGCAGCGGAGGGCCCCGGGCGGGGGGCGGAGCCTCGTCAGCTGAGGGCGGGGCCACCCCGACNTGAGTACCGGCCGTGAGGCGCGGGGCAGGGCGGGCGGGGGGTTTAGGCAGCACCGCCCGACCATGGCCCCTGGGCGGGGTGTGGTGAGGCGCTCACGACCCCGCGGTGCAGGGGGGGACTCGGTGCGTGCAGGGGCTCCTCGGGGAAGGGGCTGGGGGAGAGAGCACG
>VYXD01005230.1:850424-864463 GCA_013397195.1 Hylia prasina
GGGGTCGCTCCCCCCGGGCCGCTCTGGCCGCCCTTGGGCGGGGAGGACGAGCGGTGCCGGCTGAGTAATCGGCGCTGGGCCGCTCCGGTAGCGCCGGCAGCGCCCTGCGGGACCTGCCCGACTGTGCGCCGGGAGAGGGCCTCTGCAACGCCTACCCGCCCTCCAAATATCCCCCTTCCTTTCCCTCCTTCGCTTTCTTACGGGCTCAGAAAATGCGATTCCTTCCCCTCCCGCTGCCGCCGGAGCTCCAGGGCTGTGAGCAGAAATCTAATGAGACCCAACTGCCTGGTTATGTAACTCCGACTGCTTAAGGCTCCTGCCAGGGCGCTGCTGCCGGGCCACGTATGGGCTCAGATCCCCCAGAAATACTGCCGTCTTCTCAGAAACACATAAAAATAACAAGTTCGCGATGATCAAGCCAGTATGGTTGATCAGCTGCTTTTGTACCGTGGATCCGTTTCGCGTAGAGAAATTTACAGCGTCAGCCTGGTGCGCTCTGAAAGGAACATTCCTTTCTTAAAGGGCATGGGGGAAGGGAAGCAGCACAGATGGATTAATAAATCATTTTAAAATGCCCCGTTTAACCACCCAATCAGCTTTTCGGTACTGATTGTGCCCCTTTTGTAAATATCTTCTGTTTGCCCTTGATCTTTTCCTTATCCCCACCCGGTGCTGATCCAGCAAACGTTTAAAGGTCGCCTTATCATACAGCCTTTCAAACTATTCCCATACCATGCTGGGGAGAACACGAATGGCTTGGAAGTAGGGTTCCAGATTTTAAAAGGAGATTATTTGGAGCACAAATTTAAAAAGCCGTTTAGTCGCATTGATAATTTAACTTTGATTTCTTTAATCTTTAGTGACAGCCACACTAAATTTTGTTCTTAGTGATGCAGTGCAGAAAAGTCCACTCTTAATTGAAATTCTCTTTGGGCTTTTAGCTTGAGCCAAAAAAAATAAAATCCCCATATTTTGTTGTATTGGAACTTTTTGACAAAGGTGGGTGGTGTGTTTATGTTTATACCAAGATACTCCAGGATTTGTGTTAGCAGTTCGTGTGCTAATACCTGATTCTCATCCCTTCTCTAACTTTAGACAGCTAATTTTTCTTTTGCCCTTTGTGAAGGAGTGACAGCTACATTAAATATAAAATGGAGTCGTGGGAAAGGAGAAAGGCAATCTAGTTTGAAGCTTGACAAAAGCCCTGTTAGCCCAGGAACTTTTTGAAATCTGAGCTCCAGACAGTTCAGTACAATAACTGGGTATATAATTGCATCGTGCATCTGAAAATAGAGAATAATTTGTAGAGAGCAAAAAATTTTGTGAAATAATTTATCAGTCTTGGCCACGCTTTTACATGCAGCTATTATGTATGTGCTGACTGCATGTCAGTGTGAACTGTTGGATGTGCACAGCAGACATTTTCTCCTCAGTTTGCATCATTTCACCCGTGCAGAGTTTAGGAAGAGGCTTTGCTTGGACTTAAAATAAATGTTGCATCATTTTAGCTATTTGTATGAAACCTTTTAAAGCAATTGTTAACATTTTTAAAATTCTGCAGCCTACAGTTGCAGTCAGTATGCTTCCAAACTTTCAAGTGATAAATGACCCTTGGACTAAGACCTTTCAGGTTAAACTAATGGTCTGGTACTAAATTTTGTAGCTGAGTACTATAAATCATCCAAACACGGGTTGGTAATTGAACCCTTGACAGGCTTGGCAGTTCTGTGATGTCTTAAAAATTATCCTTGCTGCTTTGTGAATAACTAAACACCCAGCTCTTGTGATTTGGAAGTGCCCCATGCTGTATATGTAAACACAAGCCCATCCTCTCTAGTGTTGTTTGTAAGTCATGCTGAATGGAGCTGACATCCTCACCTTCCGCAGGCAGGAACAGAAATAGTTTGATGCACATTTTTTCACTTGAAAAGTAACCTATTTTCTGTAGAAAGTGAAGCAAAAAAAATAGCCCTGGGAGCTTGATCTTACGCTGTTCTTATTTGGATGTGTTTGCTTTTGTTTTTTCTTAAAGGAACAAGAGCACTCAAGGTGAAGGATAATAATCAACTTGAATCAGCACTTTGAATGAAATTTTGTTTCCCTGTGGCATCTTGAACACTTTCTTCTTTGGGTTTTGAAACAGACTTATAACTCTGTGGCACAGCAGCTATGCAGCTTGAAATCCAAGTAGCACTCAATTTTATTATTTCATATTTGTACAATAAGCTTCCCAGACGACGCGTCAACATTTTTGGTGAAGAGCTTGAAAGACTCCTGAAAAAGAAGTATGAAGGGCACTGGTATCCAGAAAAGCCATACAAAGGATCAGGGTTTAGATGTATTCATATAGGGGAGAAAGTGGACCCAGTCATAGAACAAGCATCCAAAGAGAGTGGTTTGGACATTGATGATGTTCGTGGCAACTTGCCTCAGGATCTTAGTGTTTGGATTGACCCGTTTGAGGTTTCGTACCAAATCGGTGAAAAGGGACCAGTGAAAGTGCTTTACGTGGATGATAATGAAAACGGATGCGAGTTGGATAAGGAAATCAAGAACAGCTTTAACCCTGAGGCCCAGGTGTTCATGCCTATTAATGACCCAGCATCCTCAGTGTCTAGTTCTCCTTCTCCTCCCTTTGGTCATTCAGCTGCTGTGAGCCCGACCTTCATGCCCCGCTCCACTCAGCCTTTAACCTTCACCACTGCCACATTTGCTGCCACCAAGTTTGGCTCAACCAAAATGAAGAATAGCGGCCGTGGCAACAAGGTCGCCCGCACCTCTCCCACCAACCTGGGCTTGAATGTCAATGACCTGTTAAAGCAGAAATCCCTCTCCTCCTCCATGCACTCTCTCTATGGGCTCAGCCTAGGCAGTCAGCAACAGCAACAGCAGAAGACTTCTGCCCTGTCTCCTAACGCAAAGGAGTTCATTTTCCCCAACATGCAGGGTCAAGGTAGTACCAGTAGCATCTTCCCTGGTGACAGCTCCCTTAACCTCAGTCCTCTCCAGTACAGTAATGCCTTTGATATGTTTGCAGCCTATGGAGGTCTAAATGAGAAGTCTTTTGTGGATGGCTTGAATTTTAGTTTAAACAACATGCAGTATTCTAACCAGCAATTCCAGCCAGTTATGGCTAACTAAAAATAAACCGAAAGTGAAATCCAAGTAAATACTATTGTACAAGTTAAAATGCACGTACCCAAGGGTGTATCTTTTTTTCCACCTCTTGAGATTTTTTTTAAGGCTTGTAGTATGAATACATTCAGGCTTGGTTAGATAAATAAAACATGCATCATTTTTTCATTTGCCAACCAAGCACAAAATTATTTTATACTGACTGTGCATTACAAAAATATACTCTCAAAAATATGGCCTCTTACAGTATTTAAGATATAGCAAGAAAGTGGCTAATTTTTTCATGTGTCTATATATATGTGCTCAGACATATATGTATATATATAAAAAATTGGCACTAATAGGTGGGTTTATTGGTCTTTTTCTAATTGTATAATTTAATTTAGTACAAAGTTTGTAAAATATCAGAGTATATATATTGTTTCTACAACATGGTATTGCATTTATATCTTTTTACTACAGTGATCTGTGACAGCTGCAGCAGCTTCATGTTGTATTTTTTTTACTGAAATTGTAAGATATCCATCTTAAAGACATCAATACTAAAAAAAGTAAAAAAGTTGTGTACAGAATATTCCTTAGTGGTGGAATTAAAATGTACGAAATATTTGCTTTTTTCAAAAGAAACACAAATTGTATTTTCTGTTAAAAGTTTAAAGATTTTTGCTATATATTATGGAAGAAAATGTAATCGTAAATATTAATTTTGTACCTACATTGTGCAATACTTGAAAAAAGGTATAAAAGTATTTTGAGTCAGTGTCTTACATGTTAAGAGGGACTGAAATAGTTTATATTAAGTTTGTATTAAAATTCTTTAAAATTACTTGGCTGTGGTGGTGTGTGTGTTCTTCGTGTCCCGCTGATGATCTGAGCACCGTGTTGCTTGTGCTGGCACTGCTGGGGATGCACCAGTCTGACTTAGGAGCAGAGGGAAGGGGGGCTCTGTGGCTGCACCTCTTGAGGGGTTCCTTCCCCAAAATACCCCTGACAAATCATAGGGCCCCATTAGGGACTTGCCTGCAATTATTTGCACAAATTCCACTTGTTTTGTTGTAACTGCAGCTCACTGAAGCCAAAATGGAATTCTGTTTTTTTTTCCCTTGATAATTAAGACTTCTAAGCTCTGTGAGCATGGAGTTACTGGGCGATGAGATGTGTCCAGCAGAGACTCAGGTGATTCAGTAACATCTCCTTTCCATGTCATGGGGATTATTGGAGCCATTATCTTGGGAAGTCCTAGACCAGCACATCAGCATTCTGCCTCTGTATTAGGGATTAATAGCTCAGAAACGAAACTGAAAAAAGTGCTGATTTACAGCTTACTAAACCCATTGTAAACTCACATTTTATATGCTCTATTAAAAAGAGAAATCTGATGCAACTGCACTGTGATATTCTAAGGTATTTATTTTAGCAGATTTTACCAATTTTAACTGAATATATTCTCAAAATCAAATGGAAGTGGGAGGGGAAAGAATTCAGAGGCTGACACAACAACTCAGTTTTTCCAGGGCTATTTTGAAATTGTATCTCTTTTCCATCTGCTCAGCAAATAGTGTTCCTTGCTAATGGACTTTGTCAAGGGGAAGAGAAACTGCTTTAATATGTAAATCTGACAAAGGTCGGTTCATGTTCCATGGCAGCTCCAGCCACACAGAGACCCGGTGCTAAGTGGATAGTCCTTGGCTCTTGGCAGTGAGTTGTGAGCTACAGACAGAGCACAGGATTAAGATGAGCTGAACCTCAGTGTTCTGACACTGGAATTTGAGGCCGAAGGTCAGTGTTTTCCTGTTGGATGCACGTGAGGTGACAAAAGGTGCTACTCCGGGCACATCCCCCTCTTTGGTGGGAGTGGAGCTGTGGTGGGAGCAGCCCGTGCTTTTCACATCAGTGTGAGCTCCCTGCGTTGGGCAGAGGTGGGAGGCTGACAGTGGTATCCATTTCTAGTGCCATGACAACCAGTTTGAAAGCAATAATGGAGCGAAGGGGTTTTTTGGCGTTCATCTGTCTCTGTTTAACTGGCTCCCTTATTATTGAGTTTGCCATCTGGTTTATCTTTCCACTCATGGCATAGCTGTGGACAACACCGGCCTTAAAAGCACATCATTTGGTACCTCATTTTAACTGGATGATTTTGCTTTTAAGAGGAATTAGAAAAATGCTGGATCAATTGCTGAAAAGCAGAGAATGCCAGCTCTGTGTATTATTCCTTTTTGAATGCCTCGACTTAAGATTTATTATCGTTTTACTATTTACAGCACGATACTAATACCTAAACTGCCCAAGAGGTTGAGCAACTGTGACAGTGGAGACTCTTCTTGCATTCTGTAATATTTCTATTCCTGTGATTTAAACTGAGATAATTTGTTTAAAGGTCAGTGGGCTTATCCTCCTCCCAGGCTGATTTGCTCCTTTCCACTGTAACCAGCTCTGTGTCTGAAGGGCCATGCAAGGAAAAATCTTTTGGAGCACATGTTTTTTGTAGCACCTTTCAATATAAAGATTTGACAAGCAGAGTTTGGTTCTGGTGCTTTGAGAGGAGACAAGCCATAAAGAGAGGTTCAAGTTCTCTCAATGCAATGTGGAGATTTTTTGTTTTAATGATTTTTAACGTTTAAGTGTGAATGATTTTTTAATCTTCTGAGAGGAATGAGAGATGCCTGCTTTGTGTGTTCACCTAGTTATTTATCTTCTGCTGAAGTTTGTTGCTGAATTTCTGAGACCAAACATTTACATTGCAACATTCTGTTCTCACCGGGTGCCAGGTCAGTCGCTGGGGTCATTTGTGCACACCCAATATTTAGCTGTCAGGTAATGCACTTGCTTGGATAAAAAGGACATAAAAATGAGGAAGAGGAAGCATTTGCTCAGGTGTGCAAGTTATTTTGTATTTTCTCATGTGAACATGCAATTTGCTTCCTTAGAATTGCCAGTGTGAGTTAAACCTTGGAAGGTGACTTTAATTTACAGGGAAGGAAAGGGTAGAAATATGTGACCTCCTCAATGCTGCTTAGTGCCTCCTACCACCTCACCCCAGGTCCCCACTCAAGCACAAGTTAAGGTACTTCTGGTCTGTAAGGCTTACTTAATTCAGCACAAATCAGTAACTTTTCAAAATTGCAGTCTAGAATCCTTGAAGCTGCTCAGAGGCTTCGGCATGGCTGCACAGAAGGTTCAGGGGACAGCTACAGTCTGTGTGCTGTGCTCAGTGTGTGGGTAGGGAACAGGCCTCTCTCCTTATCAGGAGTCTGGTAATGGCCATGATAATTAAACCGGTCTGGTTATTTCTGCCCTAGGAAGCTGAATTGTGGGTGGAGTTCACAGAGTAGTGCTCCTTCGTTGTGTCCTGTTCTCCAGGGTCCCTGTAGCTGAGTCCAGGGCCTGGCACTGCAGCTCAGTGAGTACAAACTCTGCAGTTCTCAACTTCAGCTCAGGTAATTCATACACATTGAGGTGGGGCTCTGAGCCACCTGATTTAATTGAAGCTGTCTCTCCTCATTGCAGCGAGTTGGACTAGGTGACCTATCAAGATCCCTTCCAACCCAAACCATTCTATGGTTCTATAAGCCACGGAAGGATCATCCTTCCTTGATGATGCAAAATTAGAAAGCTGCTGAACATTGCTTGTACAATCTCTTGGTGCACGGCCAGGAGAGATTATCCCCCAGGTGCTGCACTCTGCTCCCACTGCATCCCAACCTGCAAAAGCCTGGTGGGAGCAAAAAGCCCAGCTGCATTCTGAACTATCAAGTAACCAAACAATGAGTTGTTAAATCAGCTCTTTGGACTGACAAGGGATCAAAGCAGAGTTCATGTACTGATCTGATGCCCCAGACTGTTCTATTAGTGTTTCAGGAATAAATACCTCCGGGTTTGTGTTGGTAGTTTTGGAGCAGATGAAGCAAACCAGTGGTTCAGCACTCTTTTTTATATCATCAGCAAGTTGATTTAAATGGAGTGTACAGAGTTGGCTGCATTCCCCTCGTGAGTTGCATAAAAAGTTTGCTAAATCGAAGCGCTAGAGCTGTAAAATCCTGCTGAAGGGACTGTTTCCAAAGATCAGCAAGAGAAACAGTTAAACTGTTACCATGGCAGTGCCTGTGTGACTTTTTTCCTCTTGGCTTTATTTTAGTGACAGTGCAAAGGAGTTAACCAAGACAGCCTTACAGAAGGGAAAAAGCATTACGACTCGGAAACATAAACCACATTCCCTTTGGTACTACGAGTTCTCTACCTCATAGACAAAATATGATCAGTGTGCAGAACAAATGGCAGGTGTAAAATATTTTTAGAAAAACCTTGGTGTGTAGTGCAGACATCCCTCAACCCCCATCCTTTATTCTGTCAGCTTTGGTTTGTTAAAAACAACCTATAGTATCAATGGCTGCAGTTTTGGAACTTGCTATAGTTTACATTTGGTGATTTAGCATTTCAGAGGCCTGGAATCGGAGCTCCTTTGCTCTGAGTTTTGGGACACTCTTACATTTACAGTCTGTCAGCCATGGAGCTCATTGTACTGCATTCCCTTGTCCCCTTGGCTTCAGGATTACCAAGAGCATAAAAGAAAAGATGACTCTGGGAATGTAAAGCCTTAATTATTGTTGTTTAGTGCTCCTGTGAGCTTCTCTGAGAATTTTTTATCAACTGGCTAATGCCTTTAAACCCAGGCAATCCACCTTCTTTCCTTGGCAGAAGGTATTCATTCCCTGCTACACCCATAACCATGGGTTTTCTGCCTCCCACAGCATCCTCAGCAGGACCGAGTTCTGTGTTGCTCCCTTTGTTCATCACCTCTTGCTACTTGCTGTGCTGCTCCAGGCTTTCATGCTGCTCCTTTCTTCACCCAGACTCCACTTCTGCCTGACCTCAGCTCTGAACTTGTGTGTTGCTGGAGCTGTTGTGCCAGGGGTGACACTGCACTCGAGGCTCCAGCCAGAGAGGTGCCCTCTCTCAGCACCTCCTGGCCTCAGGCTTTGCTTGGCTTCACTTCAAGGACGCCGTGTAAAGAGCTTGGGAATGTCAGAACCCAGGGAAGGGTTGCAGGAGGTGCTCTCAGTCCCAGGGAATGGGGTGAATTTGCTGCTTGGGCAGCCTCAGAGTAATGCAACAGCCCAGGACTTTTCAGCCGCACTGATGGAAACCAGAGAGGTGGCAGGTTAGAGATGAGCGTGGTATCATAGATGATAACTTGGGCACCCCATGGTCCAGAGCTGACTCTGGGCAAGCCACTGCCCTTTTCTGTGTTGTTTCCACTTCTGTCTCCATTGGAATCCACTGTTAGTGTCAGACTTTCCCTGGCTGTTTGCTATAAGGAACTTCATCCAGTTTCTCTGTGCCACAGGAACATCCTCTGAGGTTGACCAGCCATTCCCTCCTTTTATTGCATTTAGTCTCCATGGCCTTGGAGCTTCTCCTTTGTCACACAGTTCTCTTAACCCAGATTAGGTCACCCTTGTGTTTTGAAACAAGGCATGCCTATAAAAGTGAGGCACTGGGTTCTCCTTGTCCATAGTATGTGGAGTCTGATTCATCCCCGTCAGAGCAGAAAGCCTCTGGAGCAGTGAAATCCCACATACTGACTACTGTGATTCTCTGAAAGAATATCTATGGATGTTTCTATAGATATGGAAGTATATATTCCTCCAGTACACATTGTGAAAATTTTGCAACAGCCTACCCACTGAAGTTGCTGCTGGTCAAAATTAGATTTGCAAACGGATTTTACAAACTAAAACAATTTCCCCTTTTATTTTTATTAGACCCTCAGACTGCGTGCCAGCAGAGAGACAAGGCTGCTGGGCTCTGCCACAGCCATGCTAAGAAGTGTGAATCTTCCACAGATCGACTGGGCAAGAGTAGATTTGATGATTTTAAGCCCATATTTGAGCCTTTATCTCCCTGCTAAGTTTCAGATACAGGTAACTGCAATGTGTATTTGAAGCCCAGGGATCTGTGTCTTTCTGGGTTAACCAGGTACATAAAGCACCTCTGCAACTGAGTGGAAGAGTGCAAAATTCCAATTACTGTTGAAAATATTAACACCTGGGGCAATTACCTACTTTGCAGGTATATGAATCCTACATATTGAAGTTCATGTATTTATTAACTGCTTCAAGACATAGCTTATATTTTACTTGAGAAAATTGCTATTTCATTTTTGACTAATGGGTACGGATGTTCTGCTCTTTTGCCTTTAGTCTGTTACAGTGCTGTCCTTAAAGATGCATTTCAGCATTGCTAAACCAAATCACTTGAGAAATTGTGATTGAGTCTTCCAAGAATATTTTAGAAATTATGAGGTAATCATAAATAATAATCCACCTCACATCACATTAATTTGTCTTCTGGGTGTAGAGTTAAATAGATTTCAGAGTTTTCTTCTCTCCATAAGTCCACTAAGAACTTATATTTATGTGAAAATTTAGGTTCTTAGGAAATCACAGTTTTCTTAGAACTGTCACTGCACAGGAAACATTATCGAAGGGATAGTGATGAGCTCAGAAGTGCTGGCAATTAACCACAGCTGCTTAATGGAATCAGATTTCTAAATGACACAGAAGGACTGAGACCTGCTACCACCCTCCTGCCTGTATGCCTTGCAAGACAGATTTGACAGGCTGGTGGCAACAACTGCAGGCAACCACCTCAAACAACTTGTACAAACTGATAAGGGACAGAAACACTCAGGAAAGAGATCAACCACTGCACCTCCAACCTCTCACTCTTGACTTGCAAGGAAGGTCTCCAGAACTGCTTCAGAAGACAATCCAAGTACTAAAATTCCTGACTCCGGGATAGAAAATCACATAGATATTGATTGCATACTACATTATGGGTTTTGCTACCACCAGACATTCCTAGGCAATAATTATTCCTATCTCTCTTACTCTCTCTTTGTGCCATAAATTACTGCATCAGGTGTCCTTTGGCTAGCATCCTCCCTTTGATCAACAGGAACCAATCACCCTTTATCTCAAATTGCCTAATTCATTAATATAATGAAGTTTAACACAGAACAACTATTCCCAACCTGTATTTAGCTCCAAGGTTATTGCTTCTGCATCAGATCTGAAGCAGCCTGATGTGCCTTCAATCATGTGTAGCTTTTCTGAGTGTGCCCACTGACCTAATAAACAATATCCCTTGTCCCTGCTCTTGCCTCACTTCCATCTTGCCCTGTCCTTGCTCTGGCACCTCTACTGCACCTCCTGGCTTGTTCCTGCTGGGCTGAGCCTGCCAAGGAAGGCACAGCATCAAGGAACTGCTATGGGAGGTGCTCTACTGGCCCAGTTTGTGGGGGGAGCAAGACATTTTGTGCTGGAGCTGCTCTGTCTGCACTGCCCATCCCACGTGTCTCCCAGTGCTGCCTGGCAGGGGCTGGTGGCAGCTAAGAGAAGTTGCTGGTGACACTGGAGAGCTGGGAGCAAGGCTGGCTGGATGATCATTTCCTTAGACAGCACTCATTTGGGGGTGATGAACCTCTGGAGGTCAGTAAAGTTGCCTTTCATTTTTTCTTGGCATCTCTATGGTTTTAAGTATTTGGTGTTTAGAGTCTCTGACCTGCCCAAAGTGAGATACCAGAAGATCTGATTAAATTCAGCATCTGGATCTCATCTTGTATACATCAGTCCTTTTTCCAGTGTTATGCTATACAACCTCTCTCCTACCTTGTTTAGTCCTTGAAATTTCTAGGTTTCCCCTTCCTGATTTTTCTTTTTGTTTTCCTTCAATGTCTCCTTTAAAACTTGCTTTTCTTAGTTTCCTTCCCAAACCAAGCTGTTCTCCCCTCCTGCTCATCTGAAGTCTGTGCCTCACCATGTGTAATTTGCAGTGTATTATCTGATGGGAGACTGTAATCTCTCCAGGGCAAGGCTGTGTCCTGCCCCACACTCACAGTTGCCTGTTTTACTCTAGGAGGCTGAATAAGAAGGACAGAAATAGAAGAGTACACAGACACTCCCAAATAAACTGTTTTGTGATCTGCGTTCCAGAAACAAATGCAGGAACAATTGTTACTGGTAACGTGGTTTATGCCGTACCACCGAGGCTTGGGAAGCAAAGAAACCTCCTTTAGGCAAAGAAACCTCCTTTACAAAACATTTGTGGAATGTATTTATCTAAAAATACTAGGGCTTGTGTTAGAGAACAGTGTTCCTCTGCTGATTTATAGTTAACTGTCAATGGCAACGCAGGCCTAAAACCTTTTATCCAGTCCTGCTGTAGTAATATCTTAATTTTTTCCCTTTCCTTCTCTGCAGCATCCCTGATTTCCCTGGCCTCTGCTGCTGCTGTTGGAAGAGTCCCACTCACTTGGCTCTCCCACTGTGGGAGGACCAGAAAAGGAGGATGGATGGGGAGCAGGACAACCCTACTCATAGAGGTGAAGGTTGGGAGTGAAACCTCAGGCATGCAGGACAGAATTCTGCCTTTAGAAAACTGAAATGTCCCTCTGCACGTGTGCTGGGGGTAATGTCTGGCTAATAATACATTTTAAAATGTATTTTGGCCAGGGATCTCCAGTGAGTTGGACTTTTTGCTGCCTGCACAAATGGGCTCTGCAAAGAAACATGGCCCTAGTGGAACTGGAGAACAAGCGCTGTGTGAGATGACGATCAGCTCTGAGCCCAACTTGGAGATGCCTCCCTCCAAAAGCCAGAGTGGTTACAGAGAGAGAATTTTGACTTTGCCTCTTTTCCAGAGGCAAACCCTGGAACCCTGTCTAGCCCAACCCTGCTGCTGGGGACATCACGGCGAGGTGGCAAGTGACCCGCTGGGGAAAAAGGCTCATTCTGGCTGTGGCCAGGCTCTTGCACTGTCCAGCTCCCAATTGCTTTTTGGAAAGGGCAGTGCTGGAGTGCCCGGTTTGAGCCCTCCTGTGGGGCAGTTATTTTGGATATTTTGGTCTTTTGTCATATATAATAAGGCATCTGTGTTATTTGCAAGCAGTTAGTCATCTGCTAGCCAGAATGGGTTTGTTTCCCTTGAGGATGTTTAGGATCACATAACTCTTACAGGCAGAGGGGAAAACGTCTGAAGATGTTGGGATTAGTTATATAACTGCTGCAGTTATCTTCATCCAGAGCCTTTTCTTTCATTCCTTGTTAGAGCTCCTGAACTTGAGGGTTGTATCCAATCTCCAGCCTTTCCCAGAATGACATTTACCCGTGCAGGCTGGAAGAAAAAGAGGAGCCCAGGCTGTACAACCTCTACCCAGTTATTTCTTTCTTTACTTGTTTTTCCTTGTCTTTTTTATTTTTCATAGCCACTTGATAAATCATGCAATGGAGAGCTGGGAATGAGAGCATATGACCTGCTCTCCTACTCCTGCCTCCCAGCAGCAGTTCTGGTTTGTCTGGGCTCCCATTCCCTGTCAGAACATAGTGTAACCCCATTTCTGTGTCTTGGAGAAGAGCTCTAAGGTTTCCTTCTTGTCTGAGAGCTCTGGCTGACCCCGGGCTATGATACCACAGCTGTTATAAAGCAGCTCCTAATCACTTCTGAGGTTTTTATCCTCAGAAGATTCCCCTGTGGCATTGCTTTCCTTGCTGAGGTGAGCCCTGGACTTTGGCACCACATTGGCCTTTTCACCCTTTGAAATGCACAATCCCTCCCACAGCAGGGGAAAGGGAAAGTATGATTTGCTTTCCATCCGTTCAATGCCGTGTGCTTGATGGGAATGTGCTTAAACTGGGGACAGCTGATTATGGGGTGTTTTCAAGGGAGCTGATGTTGGGTAGGACTAAACAGCAGTGACTGTCACTGTAGGCAAATCCTCTCGGCTGGGGATCTCTTGGGCTGTGCCCACAATGAGGATGTTAATGGGTGTTGTCCAAGGCTCAGTGGCATCCCAGCAGTACAGGGACAATCCAGCTGAGACAAACATGAAGGAAGATTAGACATTGGTCACTGTTACTTGTAACTCTTTGAGGTCCTTTTAGAAACAGACCCCAAAGGGCCACCAAGCCCCAATGGATTTACCCTTATGGTCCCTCCGAGGTGCTGTAAGGCTGGGGTGAGGGGTCTGTGTCACACTCAGCTACTTTAAGTGTTGTTTGCATTCACAAAGGTCAGGTGCTAGGAGGCCACTTGCAGAGCAAATGCCTTTGCTGTGCACCTTGTCCTCGTGAGCTGGAAGAACCTGAAGGACTGGTGAAATGGGGACCTGCAGCCAGCTCCTGCCAGGATTCACTGGGAGACTGTTCTTTCCTCAGTCCTTCCAGAAATGAGGTAACATTTGCTGGGAGGTGCCTTCCGCTGTGGCAATTGGCCCACAAGGATGTGCTGAGGCATGGCTGGGGCTCGGATGCACTAAAAATGTAAGTGACAAGTGTCACAAAGACCTTTTGCCAGGGTGGAAGGGTGTCTGCAGAGAGGTGCCAGGGACTGTGAACGGCTGCAGGTGGCAGAGCAGAGAGGGGCACACGCTCTCTTCCTCTGGCTTGTTTTGGGATTTTTTAAAAAGCACTTATTTAAAATTCTAGCAGCTTCACACGTTAAAATTGCAGCATTTCCCTCATCGTGTCGCGGTAGCCACGTTTCAACAGGTCGGGGAAGAGACTGCAAGGGGGAAAACAAGGAAATTAACAGGAAAAACCTATGGAAGGAGAAATGCCTCCACCTCCTCCCTCCCCTGCAGGGCTCTCTTCTTCGTTTCGTTTTCTTTCTAAGCCCTAAAAGCGAATACAAAAATTAGGGAGGAGGTGGTCCGCGCCCCCTGCAGAAAGCCCGGCACAGGGGACAGGACAAGGTGACACGGCGAGTGCCTCATAAACTCCTGCCCGTGGCTGCCGACAGAGGTGGCCACTGAGAGCCACCGTGTGCCAGCGCCGGCCACTGCCGGGCTTGGACACCGGCTCTGCACAGGCAGCTGAACCACGTGAGCATCTCCTCCTCCTCCTCCT
>VYXD01005231.1:2288-53338 GCA_013397195.1 Hylia prasina
GAGGGGAGGGAGGGTTCCTTGGGAGGTTTTCTCCTGAATTTGCCCTAAACCGTCACAGGCATCAACACATCCAGCATAGAAATTTACATATATAATTTTTGCTTCATTTGGTGCTGCAAAACAATGGTTCTTATACTCCTACTTATGTGCTACATCCACCACATCCTGGTTTTTGTTTGCCAGCTGCAATGATTCATGCAGCAGCTTTATACTGCCTTTTTGCTGAAGCATCAGTGAACCAAAACATCATACTTTGGTGCTTCTTTGGTCAAGAGAGGTGCATTTAAAATTGGTAACAATTTATGAAGTTGTTGTAATGCCAATAAATCTGAATTCAAAGGCATCTATAATTTGGAAACTCTCATATGTTCTTTGGTTAATTGTCTAGTAGACAGACCATTTTCTGACCAAAGGTATTTGTGCAACTCTTTCTGGAGCAGCAATCCCTTCTAGGAATGCTTCTATAAAATTAACTAGTCCCCTGATTTGCACTGACTGTTTCTAGTGTATGAAAGGGAAATTTCTGTAGTGTGGCTGTAAGTTGCAATTTTGGTTACTGCAGCCATTACTGGAACTGACATTAAGGCACTTGTAATCACTTATTAGGCGCTGCCTCCTATCTGAATTTTGGACAGGCCATGAATTGGATGGGGAGTGGGTTATGGAAATATTGTGCCATTGTTCTAGGGCTGCTGCTACATCAGAACATCCATTTTGTTCCACAGCACAGGTGGCAGAAATCCAATACTATGGAACATAGGTAATTTTTGAATTGGCAGCGCAGAAACTGGTTGGAGATCTGCACTGCAGCCTCACAGTTTTTGTCAGGGCTGTGGTTGGCACTTGTAATGAAGGACCATGTGGTGCCATCTAGAAGGCAGCAAGTCAAAACATCAAAACCCTAAATATTTTTGTTATGCTCTTTATCACAAAGCAAATAGAGAGCTTGTGCTTCTGCCCCCAGAGCCATAAATTAACTTCTGTGGTTTGGTGAATAGCACGTGTTCCATCTACTTCAGTGGCTATAATTCCCTTCTGTATGGATCACACCACCATCTTTTCAGTACCATGTGTTGGGTTTGAATATTGTGCACCTCTATCTATTGAAAATTTTATAAACTGTCATTTTGACCAAATAAAATCTAAGTGTATCTGCTTTAATCATGGTCTATATCCATATTCAGAGGAACATAAGGGAAAACAAGAGGTTGTCTTTTCCTTCATCATTGTCATTAAGATCACCCCAAATACCACTATCCCAGTCCCCTGGAGACACTGTTAATTTCTTACTTTGCATGAGGTTAGGTGGGTACGGGGCTTGTATGAGCATAATTTCCATCTATTTTTCCAAATTTAGTTTCTTTCCTTTTCTTTCTGTAACAGTAAACTGTAAAGACCTGCAGGTCTTTACCTTCTTTGGAGCCTGTACCAAATTTTGCTTGTTTGGGTAAGAGGCTGAGAGCCTCAGTCACACTCCACCCCATGACTACATTCAGTCCGCTTGATTGACTCATACATAGGGTGGTAGTACATGTGCCTCTTGCCTCTGTGACATAAATCTGTGGCACATACCAAAATGAACACACAGCAGATCATCAAAACAGACCCAGAAGTCCACATATATATGCCAGTGGGCTTTCCTGAGAAAAAATTCATATTGCTAACATATTTTCAACATAAATTTAAAAGAATATCCTTTACCTACATTTACCATCTATTGTTTTCTATAAAGGGCTTGTTGGAAGACAAAATGGTAGTTTTGGACTTGTTTTATAAGGGAGATTCTCCCTTTGAGTCATGAGGTGCAGAAAGGACTGCTGTTTTCTATACTTCTTCTCAGAAAGGACTCTTGCCCCTGCAGCTGGATCTAATCCTAGCCCCAGACTTAGTCAATGGTTCATGTCTAAAAGTTCATGTATAGGTGTAATTGAATGCACATTTTTAAGTAATATTGAAACAATGATATTAAAATAATTGTCAAGTAATTGATAATTGAACATAATAAACATAATTGATGTTACTCACCCATACCAATGGCTGTGGGAAAATACCTCTTATTCAAGGAATAATTTTGAGTTCCCCCTCCAGGGAGGAATCTCCACGCACGCCCCCTAGAAGGGGTGTGTTAGAAGATCCTGATCTTAAACAGTAGGCCTGGGGTTGAAGGTGACTCATGGGTTTCTAGGCCAGCTCTGTCAGCTCAGCAGCCTTTCAGTCAGCCACTTCAGACAAGATATCAGATACTCTCAGGAGATGGTTCCTTTATCAGGTATTTCCTCTTCTTCATTTGCCACATTCTGTCAGGAAACTTTGTTCTTCACCTCCTCAGAATGTATAAATTTGGGATTGTAGAATCAGGCTGGTCTCAACAGTCTTCAACACCAAAAGCAGTATGATCCACGCTTATATGACCCAACTTCTCCAGCTGGTAACATTTGCAAATAGGGTAGAGTTCAATCTGGTTTATCCTCACTTAGGCAGAGCATTCCCATATAAGGCTGACATAAGAGAAGGCACTATTTTTTTACATTCAACTAAAAAAATGTTCATTCCAAACCCATAAACTCCCATGCTTTAAGAATGCATTTATCACAACATATAGTTCATAATGATGCTTAAAATATGGGACAATTTTTCATTGTTAAAATTGTTTTCAAATTTCACTGTGGCACTAGAGTAACTTTAACAAAGTTTAACTTTGGTGGTGTTGAAAATTTTAATTGATATACTAGAAATATTTTAATTAAGAACATATAATATCCCAAAGGTATTTGGGAACATATATTATCCAGCGTTCAAAAATCCAGTCAAACACAGCAAGCTGAAGTGCTAGGATTTATCTTAGATTTCACCATACAGTGTTAGTCTCAACCCAAATCTACAAATCTCAGATCACACGAAAACTCTCTTCAAATGTAGAATATGGCTGCTTCCTGGCAGAAATATGGGAGAATAGGAATACAATTTCTTCATACTTGAAGCAGGCTTACCACAATACAACAGTGAATAGTATTTAACAGATTACATGGAAATTCTTCAGATACTTCCCAACCTTGGTGAATGTTTAAAGAGTAGTAAGTATGGAACACACAGGTATATCAGAGATCAGACAGCTGCAGAAACTGAACTGGGTAGCACCACAGACCTTTTGGCCCTGGTACTATGAAAGCCGAGGGAGAGATAAACTCAAGGCAAGAACAGAAGTGAAGACGTCACATCTGGTCACTCTGTCCCTCTCACACTGACTGCTTTGACAAAAGAGATAACAAGCACAAGAAAAATAGTCATAAGATTGTGTTTCTAAGGAGACCAGGACAAAGAAGTAGGTGTGGAAAATTTGGTATCAATGTAAGTGACCTGTGCACTAAACTGGCTTTGCTTTGCTGGCATAGCAGAGTCTGTGTCTGTCAATCCTCACAAATGGTGCCCCGTGTGAGGAAGTGAAAATTCACCTGTCTGGTGTCCACAGGGATGTCCCTTGAGACTTCAAATGCTGTTGAAAAGAAGCAGGAGGCCGGCCAGCATCAATCCCTTCAGGTTTTGGAGGTAAGCCGAGGGGAACTTAGACATGAATATGTCCTCAGAAGAGAAATATGGTTTTGAACTTATGTCTAAACTTCTAGAGAAGCAGAAGAAAATGATTGCTTCTCATTCTCTCAAGCTGATTTTGCACTGGACGCAACCACACATGAAAAGGTTAAATGCCAGAACAGCTTTAACAGCGGAGCTGAGGAATGAAGTAGGAGTGAGACTTTGGGACCGAGCCATGAGAAGTGATAAGACCACCACTGGCTTTTTACCACTCTGGTGAGCTATTTTAGAAACGCTTAAACCTCAGGAAGGTGCCGGAAAAGAGTTGTTTTGGGCAGCCCTTTCAGCAACTGGTGAGGACTCTGCAAAAGAACTTTTAACATCCAGCTTCTGCCTACAAACAGTGAGAGATAAGGTTGCAGTGAGGACAAAGACTGCAGCCTGGCAGAGCAGATCCTTACGACCTTCAGGCTGTGAGGGGAAGCAGAGCTCAAACTTTGCCACAACAACAAAGGCCCCCTGCTGCAAACCAGAATCCAACAGACAGTAAAATGCTGACAGAGCTGAGAAAGTTATATCAGTGATGTTCACTGGATGAAAAATCACAGAACTGTGAGTACTGGGAAAGGTGTTCTGGTAGTGTTGGGGTAAATTACAAATATTACAGTAATTTCTTCACAGTGAAGCAATTTTTTATTATGGGCTAAAAATCCTGTATTTCTTTCCTAAATGAAAGAGACCTTGAGATAAAAAACCCTTGCAAGCAGCTGCAGCTGGAGTATTAGGGAAAATACTGATAATGAGCCAGGCACACATCCAAGACATGGGTCCTAAGTGCAGATCCATGAAATGCATCCAGGAACGGACCAATCCTCACTTTGGTGCATGGTGCTACAGGCACTGGTGGAGCTCCTCTGGCCCACAGCTGCCCCATGGTCAGTGTTAGTACCCCGGGCTGGGGACAGCCCTGGCTCAGCAGAGCTCTCCCACCTCCTCCCAAGCCCGGGCAGTGGCGACAGCCTAGCTCGGCCCCCGGGCAGTGCAGCAGCTCTTGAGCTGTGCTTTAGACTGCTCAACAGAGAAGTAAAGAGTACAACTGTTATACAGGGTTTGAGCTAACGGCGTTCTAACACTTAGTTTGCTCTGTGTGAAGGCACTTGCTATCTTCTTGTAATAATAATTAATGACAACAACACCACCGATAATAATAATAATAGTAAAAAACCAAGGTTTTAAAACTATTAAGAAATCATTTCATTTGTATCTTATAATAATTGCAATGCGTAAAAAAAAATAGAGGAAAGATAAGTGATGTTTATCTTATGCTGACAACATCCTCTCCGTTTAAATGATCTGTTTGAAACATCAGATACAGCTTACAATCCTTTGGACTGACATTTTCTTTCACAATTTTTCCTTATGACATTTTAAATCTGTTTATAATCTTTTATTTAGCAATTAATTCCATACTTCAGTAGCAACACTTCAGTTTATTTTTTATTTTATTCAAAGTAGCTACACTGGATGTTGCATATATGTTGTAATGATAAGCAGTGAACAACTTTTCTAACAGTCATTCTGACCATACAATTTGTGATTACATGGATTTCTATCAAAATCACTTGCAGTCATCTCTTTTCTAGAGTGAGAAGAGTTAGATCCTTTTCCTTTCTCTGCAAAGTAAATATCTGATTACTTTTGATCATTCCTATTTCATTCTCTAATGTCCCTAGTTCTGTCAAAACCTTGCTGAGACTGAATTTCTTGTAATATGCTCATTTTAAAATGTCTTCAGATTGTGTGCTAGTGTGATGCCATATTGTTTTGTTCTCTGTTTCCACTCTGCTGTAAACACCTCATGAACCTTTCTCACTGCTGTGAAGAAATGAGATGAATGTTTCAGAGTGGTGTTCACGGTTACTTCAAATATTAAATCAGGAATGGGAGATCACTAATTTCAAGACAATTGTGTTTACAGTCAAGATTGTCTTGGCATCTGCATTGCTTCATATTTATTCACTTTAGATATTAGCTGGCACTTCATTACTCACTTGTTTATTGACAATCTTTTGCAACTCTTGTCTACCTTGAGTAGAGTTGTAGTGTTGAAGCCTTGCCATCTCATTGTTCACCCCATTTATAGAAGTTTTGTGAAGATAAGTATCAAATAGATTATCTGCAGAGGTAATTGAGGAATACCACTGACAGCATACATTCAAAGTAGAAACTTACCACTAGCTTCCTTATTTTAACTCAGCAATTGATCACCATTTTTCTGCAAATCCAATGTTCTGCCAGCCAGCTGCCCGCATCAGTGTTTGATGGTGTGACTTAAAGTACACCAGCAGAAATGCAAGATGTGACTTGCCACATTTATTTCCCAGTTGACTAACTAAGTCTATCCTTTCTTGTAGTTTCTGCCAGTATGACTGATATAGAAGTAAGATGTAATGGCCTGTAGATCCCCAGATAGCTTTTTGAAGACCTTTTTGAAAACTTGTTCTCCTTTGCTTCCTTGCTCTCTTCAGGATTGACATAACAGGTTTATATTGTAAAGTTGGTAATGACTTACTCTAGACCCCTTGGGTGAAACCTTTTGCTCTGAAAATTCATTACTCTCATATTTTGCTCTAAATTTTTTCCAGTAATGTGCCTATTTAAGATTAATGGACACAAATATAAAGAAAACATTTAGATTTTATCAGTATTAACCTCAATGCTCAATCAACCTAACTTTTAGATGCCAGACATCTATCAGCCTTACGGAGTCAAGTGCAAGCTTCCAGTTTCTGATATGTTTGAAAATATTTTATTACATATTTTTATGCTTAGAGCAATTAACTCTTCAAAAATCTTTACTTCCTGCCTGATTAGATGTGGTTTCAAGTATAACTTACTATAATTTATATTCTTTCCATTGTCTATGGGTACAATTTTTAATTTTGTGACAAAAAAAGACTTCTCGCTTTTTATGATGATTTTACTCTGCTTCTACAGCTGTGGTACTATAAAGCAGCTATAAAGAATATGACTGCACCCCAACTCCTCCACACCCCAAAGATCATATCAAAACTTGTGGTATTTTCAATCATATAAACAATTTGCAAATGTTTGTGACATTATACTTTCCAATATTTTCCAGTAAGAATCAAATCCAAATGTCTGCCTTTGATCCAAAGTAGACAAACACCAATTCAAGTTGTACTTTAACAAAAACCCGTCACAAACTTGAGAATTTCCAATGTGAAATTAATTTCTCCAAAACCACACATAGTCAGAATTCATATGCACCAGGCAAAAAAAAATTTGGGAATTAAATAGAATGGAAAAAGATCCCTTTTCTGTTTAAGATCTTGAAAAATCATTTGGCCTTGCTATATGGGGCCTTATAATTCAGCTTATCCAGCAGATCCAGGTGACAGGCAATCAAAACCTCAGCTACTGCAGAAGAATAAATAAGCTGTAGTTTTTCTCTTGACACCCTTTAGAATTCTAGCATCTACTATAATTTTGTACTATTCTGGGACAGCAATTACACAGAAAACAAATAATAAACACATGTTAATGAGGTAAGGCAACAAGAGCTATGTCCTTCAGTTATGCAATCCAAGGAGTATAGCATGGAAGCAGGCACACATAGTAAGAACAACAGAAAAAATGTGTCAGAACTTGAGGTACAGTAACTCTGGATATGTTTTATACATGCTGTACCGTTGCTGCAGGCTTTTTATTTATATGAAGTTTCCCCACGGAAGTGGAATGCAGACTGAACAATAGCCTATGTTCAGCTGAGCTGTTTGACCATGTACCTTCACCCAATTTTATTTATAAGCATATCAAATGATAAACGTAGGATTGGTATCTGATGTTTTGACAAAAGGGATATTCAGATATATACATAAGAGTCAATACATAGAAGTGATCAAAAGCAATATATTATTTATGTTATTGATTACATTTATAACAGCTAAAATAGGGGAAACCAAATGGATAGACTTACAGTTATTATACAGAACTGTATTTTGAGACATGAAACTCATTATTTCCCACTTAAAGTCAGCAACCTAATTTAAAGTCATTTCCATAAGGATTTTTAAAAGCGAGAAACAACAAAGTCTTGAAAAACTGAAACATGAACTATTTCACATATGAAACCAATTTCATAGCCAAATAATAGGGGAAAAAAACAAACACATAATCCAAAGGAAAGAAAAATCTAAGAAGGCCATGCCACTTTGTTGGCCTGCTCTATCTTGAAGTTCTGGTGTATGTAGTCTTCAGGGAATACATTTCAGACAGCATTTTTCTAGTTGAATTGCATCTTATGTTGTGGAGCCTTACTTAGTAAGCAGTCTACACAAGGTAAATGCAACAGAGTTTACATTAATGACACATAATATGAACAAACAGCTCTAGTTTATCATTTTATCATGAATCCAGCTCAAACAAAACATGTTTTTTCCATCCAATACCTCAGTACAATTTATCCTAACCTCCATGACCTATGCAGTGAAAACTCTCCTTTAATGTACAGAGTCAGCCCTCCTGCCTTGCCTCTCCCTTCCGAGGGGCTTACAACCACCCATTGCAGAACCCCAGTCATGGAAGTCATCACACCATGTCTCCATGGTGGCAGCTGCACCATGGCTTTTCTGCTGCACCACAGCTTCCAGCTTCTCTTGTTACGCCATACGTGCGCATTGGTGTAGATGCATTCCAGCTGGGAAATGTATTAAGAGGAGTTCTACATTTCCCCATGATATTTCAATATTTAACAGTCACAGTTCACCTTGAATTCAACACTACCACAATAATTAAAAGGCTGCAGGTGCAGGGACAGATTGATACAGAATTGTAAATAAGCTCTTAAACATAAATCAGTCTCTGATAAACCCAGCTCACGCCAGGGGAAAAAAAAAAAAAAAAAAAAAAAAAGGCATTTTGGAGTATTTGCAGCAGAAAATGCAAGATTCATCCAGAAGGGAATGAAAGTGAAAGGAAATTATAACCTCTGCTTAGAGCAGCTCCTTGGAGATATGAATACATGATACCTGTCCACACACTAAGGACTATTGATGCATCTTAAATTAAATTGCCAGAGGAGTTGTCTTTGTCTCTTATAAATCAGGATGTTTATGCAGCTTTCCATTCCAAGGTGCCTTCACGATTTTCTCTAACTTGTTACACTGTTAGATGACCTAATCCTACCTGAAGAATCAGCAGTACTCACAATCCATTATTTTAATTCTTAATTTACTTGTATGGCTATCCTGTAACACCATAGAGAGATTCTGAAGTGGAATGAAATCCATTCCTATAAAGAGTGAAATCTGACTGCAAATCCAAGATCAATATTTCAGTGACTTCCTATTTTGAGGCAGTAAAAAGAGATTTCAGGGCTCACAGACCTTTTTATGACCTTTTGCCTTTAGGCAGAAAATCCTTAGGAGTTACATGTTCAATTTCAAAAACTACTTTGCAGCCAACAATAAGTATTTCTCCATGAGTCAACTGCTAAAACATTCAGATAAGCACAGCTAACAAGAATATCTCTAGAAAAAAAGCCTTGTCATTTCCAGCAAAGGTTATATTTACACTACCTATTGCAAACCAATGCAATCTTGTTCTTGCTCAAATGTTGGGCAGAAAAAATCTTGATCAGTCTAGGTGCAGCCTGAAGAAAAAAAAAAAAAAAGAAGCTAAATGTCTGCATTCATATGATTTCAAGCCCAAAGTAATCATTAAAATATCCTGCTGATATGTAGGAGCTTTAGTGGATTATTTAGTAATTTAACACTATGTTAGCACTTCTTTACCTATTCCTTCCCTTAGCACTTCTCACTGCTATGGATCCCAGGAGATTATCAGTCTCTGCTGAGTGGGAAACTGCTGTTCAGTTAAAGTCAGGTGTGCTCTGAACCTCCATCATCACACAGTTCCACTATATATATATATATGTGTGTGTGTGTGTATATATATATATATAATTCTAAAGAAAGGATAAAAATATATTTTAATAATTTTCCTCTACTACAGAAAGATGAGCTCCTAATAAGATAGCATTCAAAGGAAGAGCTCTGGAATGAGATTAACGTCAAAGGAAAGAAAGAACTGTAATTTCTAACTCCAGTCCCCCACCTACCCCCATATAGACAATTTCGGCAGGTCACTCTTGAAAAGAGGATTGGATATGTATAGGATCTGGGAACTTTGTGGTTAACCCTCATGGCTCAGGCATTTTTCTTCCTGCAGTGAAGTCCAAAGTACAAAGCCACTACTGGATGAATAACAAAGGGCACCAAAAATTTTACTGACATCTATTAACTTTTCTGTCAATCAAAACATTAAAATTAAAGAGCAAGATACTAGGTAAATAAAAGTTAAAATATGAAAATCCCTTTGAAATTAATTATACATGTTTGGTGCCATTTCAGATATACCAGTACAATTTTTTCAGCCTCCAAATGCCAACCCGAAAAGCATTCTTTTCCACAGTTCCAGTGTCTTATATGGTATCTCTGTACTGTTATCTCAGAAAACTGTGAGCATCTGAAATGGTAGTAGGAACCTACAAGTGAAAAAAATATCAGAATTCAGCATGTCTGACTATCTGACTATTTTTCAGAACTGACCAGGTTCACATGCTGTCATTTAAGGGCATTACTTACACAGAGAAGAAAATTTTATCTTTCTACCCTAAAGTCTGGAAAACACCTTGTTGAGGCAATCTCTATTGTATTTCTCCCAAATAAACTGTGTTTCTTTACACAACAGATTTTTTATGATGGAAAAAGTGATTACTGAAAGGGGACGATCCTTAGTTTACAAATAAAATTTGTTCTTTGCCTTTTGAATGTCACTAAACTATCATTACAAAAGAGTTGAAGAGTAATGAAACAAATTTCAGTTATCCATTTTTACCCAGCCAATCACACTGTCATGGTTGAAAGACTTTTATATCAAATCCATTCAATTCTTAAAACACTTGGTATTTCAGTCAATTAAACATTTTAAAAATAGAATATGAGCTAAAATTAAAGCTTTCTGAATCATTTAATGCTGTGTGCTAACTTACAGAAGCTGCAAGGGAATCTTGGGGAAATTTCCAAAATAGCAACAGGCAAAAGTGAAACGTGCAAAAAATAGATGAAACAGAAAATAAAGAGACATTGCAAATAACAGAAAAATTAGATGCATGAATTTTTTGACCCCACTCTGAATCTCATATAACTATTTACACAAGTTAAAAAAAAAAAAAATGGGAATCAAGAAAAAAAAAAGCCTGCCTCATATAATTGCATTATAGCCAGTCATGTCCTGCTAGCCACATTCTTAGATACCAACCAAGCTAATGCAGGTTCTGCATATAGCAGAAACACTAAGTTATCAGGATCCCACTGCCTCCTAATTGTCCAAGCAGTAATCAATAAAATTTCATCTAGCGATATATAGTAAATGTCAGTAGACTGAAAAATCTCATGATGGGGCATTAAATGTGAACATAATATTCTCTTGTAAATATGCAGATATCAGTGTGGGTAAAAAAAACCTGTGCTCCAGGTCAGTAATTTTTAAATCCAGGTTAGTAAAGTTATTCAGGTAGTAGTTGCGCAATTTTCTACTTTGGAAACATAATACCTTGTCTAAAAAAAAAATGTTTTTTTGAAATTGTCCAGCTGTGAGTGAGTTTCCATTTGGAAAGCTTAATTCAGATGCAAAACGCCATTTCAGTATAGCAGAAAGGCATCTCAGGAAAGAAATAGCCTTGTTATCAAGACACCTTTTTGAAAGCTGTTTCACATGTTTCTAACCACTGTGCTCCTCAATATACAAGTAATTGGTGAATTAAAGATTTTTCTCCCTCATTCTCTCTCTTTTATTTCATCCTTTTTTTGTTTCCAAACCCTCCATTTCTTCAGTGGCACAGATTTTATTGCCATTTTGTATGAAAATATGTGGAAACTGCATAAAGATAGCTTATAACACTGGTGCACTCACTCAGAAAATGTAATATGTTTAGTAATACTTGCATGGCAAAACACAGGAATTTAATCAGATTTAGAGGAATGTTTCTGCCAAAATGTTCTGCTTGTCAATTCATTAACCTGTTTTCTTTAGGAGAAAAGAAACAAGTACTTGTTGACAAGTAAAGATTTTGCTCAGTTTCCAATCCAGGCATGATTTTGATGCAAGAATAGAAAATACAGTTTACAAGACAAAGTGATAACACTAATCAACATCACTCAGGAGAAGGAATTTTTTTGAAAAATGTAAAAAGCATGTAGTAAAACTGGGCAAACCCAAGTAATTATGGCTCTATCTGAAAAAAAAAACCATTCTGAAGGAAAAACTCAGTGAACAAACACAGGGAACTTCCTATAAAAGAGGTAGGCTCTCTCTTATTTGCAATAGCTCAATTATATGTACTGAAACTTAGACAATACTGTTCTGAAGCAAAAAAGAATGCATCACAGGCTACAAAACACTTACGGTTAACAGTTGTAGGCGCTAGCTCTAGAGGGCCACATTTTTCAAAATGCAGCTGTTTTGATATGGTTGGATAAACCTATCTAGGAAAGCACATCCTTTCAACCCCAGCAGTGTGGATTTTTCCCTGAAACAGAAGTGTAATGCCTGTGCCATGAAGACAGAGACTTGTCTGCTGGAACGACAGCAACAGAGAACTGCAAGAGGATCTATTTCAGTACTGCAGCCTGCTGAATCACATTAGGCAGCAGTCACTTATTCTAAGCTATGAGCAAATAATTTTTTGTTCCAGCAAGACATAGTTTAAAAGTGAAGCATTAAAAATTAAAAGCATTCTGCAGGAAGAAAATTATATTTTTCAAATCCCCTTGAAAGTGAAACACTCAGTATTGCATCTCCCTGCAATCCCAACAATGCATTTGCTTAACTCTGTTCTCCCCACATCATATTATTAACCCACATCTCCCCACATTATTAACCTTTAACATCTGAATTGGAGAAAATAACTACAGAAATATCTTTGTCCACTTTGTTAAGGAGCACACTCAGTATTTCTTTTACACAGTAGTAAAGAATAAGAAAAACATTAATTGCATTCTCCTCCCAAGTCCACAGACCCTTTCAAATTCCTAACTAAACAAACATATCCCTTGTAAACAAGCTTTCCATGCTCAAGAGGTACCCCAGAAACTAATATTGTTAAAAAAAATACTTGAGTATTACCATATATAATTAAGGGAAGATGAGAGATATTTCTAGAAAAACGAAATATGTACATAACACATTTAAGATCACAAATATGAAGAGATTAAAAAAAAAAAGTGAGCTATCTCTGAGGTTCTTGACTTGTGACTTTGGAAACCTTGCATTCAGAGGTCTTGCTACCATGTTTCCCACACTGGAAATAATACTTGCTAGATTCATAACAGTATTTCTGAGAACGATCATTAAAAACACCATGAGAAGCTGGGGAATCATGGCAAGAGAAGTCTCAGAGAAGAAACATCAGAAGGGAAGGAGTGGTAATCAGAGACATAAGGCTCTTTTTACAAATAGGCATTTATACTTTCAATAATGTTCCTAAGTATAGAATAAAGCATATCTTTCAAATTGCACTAAAAGGTTAAAAACAAATGGAGAATGAAAGGAGACTAAGCTAAAGGACACAAGTTAAAAAAAAATGCTTACTCTGGAGTTCCTAATAGTTCAGGAAAAAAAAAAATCTCCTAGGAGAGCTTTTTTTAGAAAACGGAGGATTACTAAATTTAAGAGACACATGAAAAGCTAGGAGGTTTTGTATGTTAATACTCCCTGACTTAAGATTATTTTTCCACTCTGCTGTATTAAATTAACACTTGTATTGCATTGACTTTAGAAAAAAACTTCAAAGAACAGAAAATCTCAAAGATCAAAGGCTATCATTTCCCAAGTTTACATGCTGCTTCCAAAAATGTGTACCTAGCAAGTTTCAACAGCCTGGTGACAAAATATTTGCACAAAGTCATATTTAATTAAACAGCCAAAGATTGTAATCACCTAATTATAACTCTAACTTTAGTCTTGCACTGATTCATTGGAAAGGGACTCAGGCAGCAGCCAGCAGGGAGAAACTGGCTGTGTCCTGAGAAATGGGAACACTTACTCCATTATTTGTTTCTCTTAGCAAATTAATTTGTAGAGATCAATCATTGCACAAAGTACTTGCTAGCTAGCAAAACCACATGCTCCTAAACAGTCACAGCTGCACTTACATTTAAAAGAACATTCATGTACTTAAAGATTTCATCAGCTGGCTCTTAGAGACATATGAATCTCATTTGTTTTGGTTCACTTTAAGTTCAGTGATCTCTGCTTTATTCATTTCTCTCTCAAGTCTGTTTTGAATTTCAGATATGAGCAGCTCAAGCAGGCTATCCTTCCATCCTGTGTGACTTCATCCTATTCAGCCTTGAACTAATCCTCCTGCCTTCATATACGTGGTCTGATTATAGCTACATTCTGTATTCATATGATTCTTGGGCTGCCCCTCTGTTCTTATAAGGTTCTGTGAATTCCAGAAAAATCAGGGTCAAGTTAAACTGCATATTTTGGACTATTTTACTAAAAGTAACCCAAGTCCTTTTTCCTTTGCTTTTACAATATCTACCACAAAATTTCTGATTCACATGAGTGCATGGCATCTACCCTATATTCTCTCTGAGGTTTTTAGTTCAGATTAGATTTATTCTGATCCCCTGAACCAAAATTTGATTATGTGATTTCTACAACCAAGCATCTCAGTGGCAGAGCTCACAGACAAAATTTTGCACAGCTACTGAGCTGCACACGAGGGAAGTTCTCCATTAATGTTGCAGATCCTGCAGTGGGTCAACTCACAAATGAAAGTTCTATGCAAAACCAGTCAACAACCTATTTTGGTCTCACAAAATACTTTTCAGGAATGCATGTCAGTTACAGTGATGTTTATTGTAACATCAGTGAAAGTCCATCAGAACATTTCATTCAACAACGAAACACTTATTGCACATCAAATGAAAATGGCAACATTGCTATTTACCAACCTATACTTTTTATTTTTAATTTTATTATAAAATGTAAAGTTCTAGATCGCCACAGTTTGTTAACATATATAATATCTCCCTTAATACTGCATCTCAACAGCCAAATATGAACCATGCTGTTCATATGGGCATTTTTGTCTGAAAAGATTTTGATGTTTATTTCTCAAAGCAGAGCCCCTAACACAGCTTTTTGTCAGGTTGGTTGAACAAAATTACTCAAGTTGTTCACAAAATAAAAATGTTGTTCAGATGGATACTGTTTGCAGCGTGGAGCTGAGCTCATTCTAGACTGCATTGGCAGCACCATGAAACACAGGGCTTAGAGCTCCTGTGTCTTTTTAAGCCTGCAGCACAGCTGTCATAAGAAACCTGCCTAAGTATTCACGAGTCAGTTGTCAGGAGAAGCCAATGATTTGTTCAAGGTACCTGACACCCTGAGAAGATGAAAGTAATGAAAGAAAATTAAGTGTGCACTTCTGATAGGCTTTTTATGACTCGAGGGCAGAGGACTTCTCCATCTACACAAGGCAGAGAGTAGGAGAAAAATTCAAATGGTAATTCAAAACTCAAATTTCCCGTACTTTTACCAAGGTCTTTCTAAGGGAAGCAGAAAGACTTGGTTAACTGGCTTGGTTGCAATTGTAATTATGTACACTCTCTCCCATACTGGTAAAGCTACAATTGAGAAGCACAATTGGAGGAATGAAGATCCTGTACCCCTTACTGCCAAGGAAATAGCGTGCTGTGGGTCAGTCTGGGTGGAGGGATATTGGCAGTGTCAGTGGAAAAAATAACGTGTATTAGAGGAAGAACTGAACTTACTGAGAAAGTCATGGCTGCTGAAGCAGAAGTGTAGCTTAACTGGGCCTACACTAAATCATCCTGGAAAACAGGAGACAGATGCATTGATGCATTTGGATTATTGAGTTGTTCTGAGGAGAAGGGATGAGTTCACTGTTTGATAGTTGGGGTTTTCTAAATAAATCTGAAATGCTTATCCTGAATTGGAAGGTGGGGTTTATTTCTTTATGGCCAATAGAATTTGTTATTTCCTAAAATATGTGTAAAATGACATATAGCTGTAGGATAGATACTCTAACATCAATAAAACAAGCCTATGGGACAGAGAATAATGCTAGTCCTATGGAGGGAAGAACTGGTGTTTATAGACTGCAATCAGAAGGCCTGAATTTTAAGTTTATGCAGTTATATTTAGAATTATCTTTTAAATATTCAAATTTATTTAGGAAAGCAAAAGGTCTGTGTACAGGGTAATGCAGGCCAACAAAAACCATACTTTAAAAATATTGCCTTTATATATAATAAAATATATATATTACCTTTTTTAGTAGAAAGCTTTTGTTTTGGTTTGAGTGTGAGTATTCTCATTTCTGATAACTTCTGACAAAAATCATCTTTTCTTTTCTCTATTCCCCCAATGAACTGTTTTTTTTTTTTCTTCCCAGAATATTATAAGCTGTAAATATGACTGTGGCTTAGAGAAAGAAAAAGCATTAAAGGAAAAGGACCCATGCATTCTTTGGTGAACACAGTCTGCAAATATTCCACGGAAAATGTGGCCCTGATTTGTTAGTAAAAATGCATGGTTTATTCTGTACATGAAGATATTCCACCAGCTTGCAATCATCAAAATCAGCTTTCATCTTTCCACATTTGTGACAGAAATTCTGAGTAAAGGGTAAGGCATTATTTCCCCTCTCACTGATACCCAAAGTTGTTTGCTTTACTTCTGAGTGTACTGGAGTTAGGCATGTGGCTCCAGACTACAGAGTTGGAGTGTATTATTGTCTCCTTAACAATAAGCTGCATGAGGGAACAGTTGAATCAAGAATAAAACTTCCTACCAGCCACAAAGCACATTTAATAACCTCCTGTCAATTAAACACAGAACACTTATTACTCTGTTATGTTGGTATGGAAAGTATTCAGTAGCTATTTCCTATAAAATGAATGTGTGAACTAACTTTTATAAGCTCACACACAAACATTCACCATTTTGTTCCACATAGAAGCTACAGAACGCTAACTCATCTTCTTCACATTTGTTTTCAGTTTTCTTGGAACAAAGTGCAGACTACTAGCATTGCAAACACATGCTTTTAATACAGAAAGCAACCTGGAAAACATCAGCTAGCAGGAATAAAGAAAATCCTTGAGAAGCTATAGTTGAATTCCTTTAAATTCTGCTAGCAAATAGAGTTATTGCAAAATGTACAGGTATTTTTCTTGACCGATTCATCAAAATAATTCTTTTTACCCCTGGAAAAAAATATAGTATGAGCCAAAGGCACATATTTGAGTGCTATATGCTTGGGTAGAGGGAGGGGAAAGAATAAAAGAGTCTGAAGGAAGGGTAAGAAATTACATATGAAATGCTTTCTAAATTTCACATAACAAAGATGTGAGCAAGCTGGAATCAAAAATATCTTGGAAATGTAAAGAAGTGGATTTATCTCACTCACAAACTCAAACAGCTGGGTTTTTAGATGTTACTATGGCAAATATATTCAAAGGGACTCACATAAACCACTAATTTGATCTGAGTCACTCAAGTGTACATTTACTTGGGCAACTGAATTCCCTTTGCAGGGAATTCCTGTTCATATAAAAGGGCTGGAAATTAACATTTCCTACTTTTTTCAAATGCAAGTATGTTTTAAGAGGACTTAGAAACATCGGAGGGATCCCTGCATCCTGAGATCATCTGACTGTTATGGTTTCTTCACGAACTGTGAGACAAGCATAGGATAAATGACTGTGGAGCCTTTAAAATGATTAATAGCTCATTATGAACTGATCATAATGATTGGTTATTTCTGTAAATTGCATGAATTGTCTGCTAAGATATTTTGCTGTGAGTTACACATTACCACCACAGTTTTTCAGACTGCTCTGCCTGCATGGGTGTCGCTGCAGATTTAACCCAAGAAAGGTAACAGCCTGAAGTAACATTAAATTTTCTCTGCTGCTAAACACAGAAAAGATGTCCTACCAACCTCTGCTCTTCTCTTCACCAATATGTCTCCTGCCAGATGTGAAGGAATCATCCGCTGGAACAATGTTTGCCCTGACTGCTTATTGAGTGCTGGGCTTCCCATCTGAAATTGCCAGCAGTTTGTCAGCTGTGGCAGTACCAGAAGGTGGAATCAGTTCTGAGAAATAGAGAATGAATTAGCAACTCTTTCCATGCTAGTCATAAAACTACACTAATTTTACTAGTGTTCAGAAGAATGCTTCCTTCCATGGATGTAACACTTCATCCAAAGTAAGGAAACATTGCAAAGAACACTTACCTAATTTCTGGGTTTTAATTCTTGAAAGCAAAGTTTAAACTATAGTAAAATTGAAAAATCACAGGTTTGGCATTACAACATGAATGAACCTGTGCCTTCAGATAAGCCACTCTGATTTATATCATTAGGGAATGCAAAAGACTTAGTTTGTAATACAGAAATGGTTTGTGGAGTGTTCAGTCAGAATACCCCATTAATCAAGGGGGCTGTGGGGGAAAAGTAACTATTTGTGCTCAATTTCTTTATCTGAAAAATAAAAAAAATTTGCTGAAAAATTTCGCTGGATGAAAATGAAGTTCTGATTTATTTTCAGACAGCAAGTCATTATTTCTAGGAAAGTTACTTTGACTTGGCACAGTGTGAGGCTTTACAGAATTTAAGAAAAAATATGACCTGTAAGTTTGCAGAATCTCACCTGATAAGTTCCTACAAAATATTCCTTATCAGACTGCTAAATGATTTATATTAGCCTACAGTTCATGAGCACTTACCAGGTCATTACCATGCACTATGTGTACTACCTTTACTTTATGCAACCTTTACTTTGTGTAATACTTTAGCCCAGAATTGAATGAAACCACAGAGTAGAAAATCAAGCAGAATTTAGTCTCTTTGCAAAGACACACAATAAATAACTACTACATATATTATCCTTCCATTCCATTTGCAAATATTTAGGCTGATATAAAAATTACGTCACCTGCTCTTCTTTCTTTTTGTCAATTCTAATATTAAATGATGGCTTTACTAATATATTATTATAAGTTAATCAGGCATTGCAAACACTAATAGCAATTAGCTGAGTATATTTCCCTCTGGGCACAATTCTAGGTAAATGTTTGAAATTGGTAAATGGCTGCCATTAAAAATGAAAGCATAAATAAAGACCAAAGTATCTTCTGTCCACAGCAAAACTAAGCAAAAGTAAGCTCCCAAATAGAAAGTAATTAAACTAAACAAGGTCATCATCTTTCAAGAACTTTAAAGTACAGAAGTATCTTGAGTGGTTTAAATGGGTTCAGATTCAGAGGTGGTTTGTGCTGGAATATTATGTTTATCATGATCAAACTATTTCTTTTTACTACTTAACCATCTGATCTTGAACAGCAATTGCTGTCATACACAACTGTCTGTAGAGTTGCACATAAATTTCGCTAATGCTCCAGTCTGAAACCTCCAGAAATAGGAGCCCACAGTGCTGAACTTCAGGATACCTAACTACCAAATACCCTAATCTTGGGTAGGCAAATCCCATCTCTCCTGTTCATCATTATCAAGAGGCTTGGTAGTCACTGGAGTTGGGACCCCTGAAAAGCAACATCCCCATCAAGATCTGGACTGAGATAACCACAGCAAAACTCTAAGATATGGCTTAGCTACATCTTGTAGCTCTTGCACCTCTCGAAACATACCCCTTGCAATTCATCAGTACTTTTCTCAGGCATTTGGGAATCACCTTCATCTGTCTTAGATTCACAGCAATAAATATTTTGCCGTGTCATGATTTATCCCAAGCCAACAACCAAATACCACAGGTACTCAGTCCTTCTGCCTGAGTGGGACTGGGGAGAGAAGCAGACAGGTAAAACTGAGAAAACACTTGAATTGAGATAAAGACAGTTTAAAAGGGAAAGTAAAAGCTACACACACAAGTGAAGGAGAACAAGGAATTAATTCAGTGCTTCCCATGGGCAGGCAGATGTTCAGCCATCTCCAGGAGAGCAGGTCCCATCAAGCGTAATACCTACTTGTAAAGACAAACACCATCACTCCAAATGTCTCCCTTCTCTTTCCTTCTTTCTTGTCCCCACAGCTTTATATGCTACCATATGGTCTGGAATGTTCCTTTGGTCAGTGATGGTCAGCTGTCCTGGCTGTGTCCCCGCCCACAGACTTGTGCACTCTCAGCCTGGTCACTGGTGGGTTGGGTGAGGAGCAGAAAAGGCCTTGGCTCTGTGTAAGCCCGCTCAGCAGTAATGAAAACATTCCTGTTCAATCAATACTGCTTTCAGCAAAAGTCCAAAACCCAGCCCTGTACTAGCTACTGTGAAGAAAATTAACTCTACATAGATAAAAACCTCATTCACCCTTATTCCACAACATTTATGTTATGATCTGATCCCACACTGTTAAATACACCATCATTAACCATGTTCTCTCTTCCTGTTCTTTAATATAATACACAGATCACTACCTTGGACCTATGGACCACCCCTGCAAAAATGTCTCTAAAATATCCACAAATGTTCACAAAATGTCTTTTGAGTTCATGTACTCCATGACTTTGGGCTCCTGTTTAAGTGGTCTCTCAAGGTGGGACAGGTGGTGTGTTTCTTGGGTTCCTGGGTACCAAGGCCATCTCAGGTCACTGCTGTAATTTGCATTGCTTTTTGTAAGTCTTCTCCTCCACTGTTCAGGTTGTTCCTGTTAAACCAATCCTGTAACATGCAACTCAAATCATGGTTTTCAACAAGTTAGATGTATTTCCATTATATTCTTCACTTCATTACATTCTTCATCCCTAATCCCTTTGGGCCAGGATACAGGATTTAACATTGCAATGAACTATTCCCTTCGCTCTTAGTCTCACCGCAGCAAGGGTTTCCTGCTCTAGTAGTTCCCATAATATGCAGCTCAAAACATAGGTCACAACAATTAAAAGATATTTCCATCACAATCTCCCCCATTAACATATGCGAGCTGCAGGACAGCCTGTCTCACCATGGATTTCACCATGGGCTGATGGGGAATTTCTGCTCTGATTCCTTGAGCTCCTCTTCCATCTCTTTCAAGTGATATGACTTCTCAGACTCTTCCCCTCTTCCAGGATAGGATCCCTCCCATGAGAGACAGTCCTCCTTTACAAACTGCTTCAACATGTGGTATCTGTTATATCACTGATGTAGCTAGAAGTCATCACAGGAAGTTACTTCCATGTAATTAATGTGTGCAGTAAGTATATGCATTAATTAAATCCCACAAACTTCAGTAAAGAAGAACTATAAACTGGGTAGAATTCAAAACTAAAAGACTGAGGTGAAACAGTTTGTTCTCAGATTCTGCACTTTCCTCTCAATCTTCAAGCAGTACCTTTCTGCCCCTTCAGTGAACACAGAGAACAGTATTTTATTTTCCAGATAAACTGTTTCACAGACAAAGAAGAATATCATCTGCTTACTTAGACTATTAACTCAAGATTTAAAAAATATTCATTAAGCAAGAATGGGATGAGACCATACAGGATAACACTTGTTTAACTGAAGAAAGGAGGAGGGTGCAGAAGACAGAGTGCAGGGCAGAGGAAGTGACCACATGAAAGTCATTCTGTAAAGCACAGTAGTATCAGTGACACCATGAAGCATGACAGGGTTCCAAGAAAAAAATCTGTTGTGCATGCAGGAGAATGTCTAACCTGTTAATGTTACAATATGTTTTGACTATGATGTTGTGAAAGGAGAAATCATTTCAATTTAGCCTGTCCAGGTGTTTTGCTATTAAGGTTGACAAGAAAGCAAGAGCGAGCATCACTAGAGAAATCACAGTAATATGTATCTGTCATATCATAATATGTTGGGATCAAAGATCATCCAGAGGTGTCATAGTTCTAATTACAGAAAAATAAATTCTGTTTAGATTATGGCACCTACCTTTATCTCTTGAGTGTGTTTTTACAATTTTCTATCTGTTTGCATCTATTTACATATGAGTCATTGTGTGTCATTAAATACAGTGTGAATAAGTTAGGCTTGACTGTGAAAGAACAGCTTGAAATGAGGAGCTACAGAGTAACCTGCAGTGCTTTACAATACAGAGTGTTGTTTGATGTGTGTGATATGTGAAGTATGATACAAAATAATTTCAGATACTGTGAACTTTATAGAGGTTTAAAGTATGGGATATATTTCTCTTCTCTTCTAGTTTTCCACAAAAAATCAAGCCATGAGGGCTTAATTCATCTTCCAGATCAAAGTCAATTTTTAGTCTCACTTTGTTTCCTTCAAGGACAGTAGATCATAATGTTTCATAAATGTCTGCTAGAAGTCTTGCCACTTTTATGGCAAATCATATTATCAAGCAAAATGGAAAAAAAATGCTTTGCAATTAATTAATTGCTTAATTTTTATGTTGCTTCCCAGAGTGGTATCAAACAGCATATTTTTAATCCACTGTCTGTTTCTTTCTGTCCAAGATTGCTGCTGAAAAAATTCTGGCAGCACTTAACCATTAGACAAGCTCTGTTGGCTCTGCAATTCTTAACAGCTATGATTTACTTGATATTTCTCAAGTTGTATCTTTTTGTTCAGTGGTCTGGATCACATTTTGGGCATGTCAGTACCTCCTCCTTGATGCACGACATAGGCAATTATGGCTAACCTTCTTGCAAGAGATTCACAGAATCACAGAACATTCTGAGTTGGAAGGGACCCGCAAGGATAATCGAGCCTGAATCTGAAGTGAATGTCCCATACAGGGGTCAAGCCCATGACCTTGGCATTATTAACATCATGGACAATTGCAGAGATGACATAAATTTACTCCATACTAGTGATGCCCTGGGGGGAAAAAAAAAATTCAAATTCATTTAAGTAATGCTGTGTTCACCACCTCTACTGATACAGACTCACAGCCAGCACAATTCAGGATCATCTTCAGAATGTAACCAACAAGGAAGAAGTCTTGTTTCTCTGCAAGTTTTCTTTCTGTCTACAAAATATTTCTGCTCCAAGTTTGTTTCATATTAATAGTTAGTCTCAGGACTTTTACATAAGGCTGTTGAAAAGTTTCTGCTATGATGCATCCATAGTTTTAAAAATAATTAAAGCTGTCTTTTTGTATATAGCATAGCAATATACAGTTTAGAGTGAAACACAAGGACTTTTTTAGTGCAAATCAATCAGTACTCAGTATTGCAAAAAAACCCTCAAACTACTAGACTTTTGAAGTAACAGCAATAGCAATAAGAAATTCCAAGGACATGAAGTAGTATTTACATTATTCTGGTAACCAAGCTTGGACACAGTTCTTCTAACACAGCTCCAAAGAAACCAACACGACACCTTTTGCAATGAAAGGAGACCACAAGGTTAATACAATCCAAATGTTGAAAACACAAGGTGTTTTCAACTGTGGCAATATCCTGCCTTTCATTGTGTTATTTTTAGCATGTCTTAAAATATGACATGATAGATAAAGGAAATGACTACTTTTATGGTCAAAGCTTGTGTGTAAAGATAAGATGTGATGAATTAGCAGCTGCAAAAGAAGTAAAATGTCTTTGTTTAATCTTTTTTAAATATATAATGAACCTGTTTTAACCTTTAAAAAANTGAAACCCTTACTAGATCTCCAGTTTCATGCAACACAAAAAGACTTAATGCAAATTAAATCATTTTCTCCCTTATTGCTAAATATAATTTAGACTTGGCAAACAAAACAATCCTGAATAAAATTTTGCATGATCAAATAAAGTCATAAATTGCTATAAAATATTATAGCCATTTTTTCAACCATTGTTTTCTTTCTGGGAGTTTTCTATTTAAGTTATTATTTTAAATTCTTTTTAACACAAAACAGACATCCAGAGAATACAGCAGGATTTTCTTGCCGTCTGGCAGTCAGATTCACATAACACAGACCCATCCAGAAAACAATAACATCCTATTGCCACCCGTGATCACACAGCACAGTAACTTGCATTGATTTAATCCCACAAAAAACTGCAGTGGATATCTGTGGCACTTTTTTATGTCTACAAATGAATTTCATTCAAACAATTTCAGTTAGCTCCTCTATTCTGCACTCTTCACTAACAAGTTTTTCCCAACTCAAACTATAACACCTCCTCTTACAATGTTTTTAATGCTAAAAAACAACAATTTTTCAGATGAATATGAAAAAGTCTTGTTATAAAGCACAAAAAAATTGGAATAAATATCAGAACGTGTGTGTACATGATGTTCAGGGTGCTCTTTTCTAATACCTGACCAAATGACTTTGTGGTTAAAACATTACTTTTTATATGCCTTTAACTGAACTAAGGGGGAAGATAATTTTATAATAGCCAAAAATCTAATAATGATATGTATTTTCATGAGAACTTCAATAGAGCTTCAAAATCACAGTAAGTCTTAAAGTTCTCTGCATTCTTGCTTTCCAAACATTTGGGAGAAGAGGAAGGGGAGAGAACAACATTACAACACAGGTCCTGAAGCACTTCCACGTCCCTAAGAAAGAAGTCCAAATCACAGATTCCAAGATTATAATTGTAAACTTTAGTTAGATGATAAAACCAAGGATATTTTCAATTAACTGTAGAGGGGAAAGAAAAAGAACAAGAGAAAGAATTTTCAGGATGCAGGTTCGAATTTTGCAAATGATGTGAAGATTACCCTTTACCTGCTCATCTATCTGCACAACAAAAGATATACTTTACAGAAGACTGAATAAAGTAAATAAGCAAGCCTCTCCACAGTAAATTGGGACAAAGAAGTTATCAGCATTTTTTTGCACAATTTTTCAATACAGAATCAACACCTGATTTTAAATGCATTTTCTCCAAGTTGCATATAAATAAATCAAACAGCTTGCAGTCAAATATATTTCCTGTACCAAGGCTGCATGAAAACCCCATCCTCATGAAAACATGAGAGAACACTCCCACATTTATATTCCATCATCTACATGCAAAAAGCACACAGAAATGTACACCTGCAACTAATTTACAGAGAAGTGTTGAATGGGCACAAA
Source organism: Hylia prasina (assembly GCA_013397195.1). NCBI lineage: Eukaryota > Metazoa > Chordata > Aves > Passeriformes > Sylviidae > Hylia > Hylia prasina. The sequence continues at coordinate 26,929 of VYXD01005231.1, forward strand.
AGAAAGGTCAAAAGTGCTCTTTTCAAAGTTCAGCTGGGGGAAAAAAGAGGAAGCAGAAAACCAAAGTCAATAAAAACTGAATTTCTAAATTAATAGAGTATGTCCTGTTCAATATAGTGCTTTTTTAACAATTTTATTGTTGATGAATTTGTTATCACCAGATTTGAAAATGATAGTGCAATGGAAATATATAAAATTGTGATTTTCATTTGGATTTACATAAGAAATGATGAGCACCATTTAAGGAGTTTTTTGCACATGTGGGTGCTTTTTTTACACATGTGTTTTTCATGTATTTTCATTTGATTGTTTGATGTTCTATCACATCTGACAAATGGCTGAATTAAAGTTGTGAGCTGTTCCTAATGCTGGAGGTTCAAAAGAATCCAGAATGAATGAGAACTGCCTTCAGACTTAGTTTGCAAACTAAGGAAAAATACTGTTATTTTGCAACTCTTCACTTACTCCCATGCAAAACATCAACTATTAAAAGAACTCATACCTAGTGATGGAAACAGATGCAACACTTACTGCCTGCTTACCTTATGCAATATTCTGAGGGAAATAACTCCAAGGTTAAAATCTCATTAGAAACACTTAAAAGGTCAGTAAATTGATACCAATGCTGTACAGTGCAGTTCCACTCTACATTACCTCATCAACAATAAACCTTCTCTCATTTTCCCGCCCAGTAAAGTGAAAAAAGTCATAAGTGAATGTTCGTTTATCCCATGGTGGCTGTATGGGATCCACTAATCTAATGAATATAATAAATAAAGTTATTACTATGTAAAGTAAACACACTCCCACTGGAAGATATCAAAAGTATCCTTTGAATACCTTCAGTTCCAATGACACACAAACCACCATGATTATTTTACCTGTCCTTTGTGTTGAGTACTGTGCCTTTATTATTATCTCCAGTATATGAATCTCTACTAGTTTGACATTAAGTCAACATAAACCTAAAAAATGTAAAATCCTGTCAGAAGTGAGAATGTCACAGAGATGGTTGAACTATAGTGCCTAAGTCAGAAAAAAATACACCACACATGAAAGAAATGATGCAATTTGAACTGATTTATAACATAGAAATAAGTGTATAATATCTTATTGATTTTTATTCACACTTGGGATCTATTTGTNTATTTCATGTTCTGGTGGAACAATGACAAAATCTTCTGTCTCTATGACTGAATTCATCTTGAAAAACTAAAACCTCCTCCCAGGCCTCTCAACTCATTCTTTATTTATAGATGATATGCTTCAATAGCTAAGGTTGAAGGAGATCATGAGTTAAAGTAGGACTTTGATCTAAATGTTCTCTCTCAGTGTGGAAGCTAGCAAGAAATGCTGGACAAAGTGATAGGCACATAGAAGGTGAAAATCACAGTGAGTGGGGAATGCTTTGGATCACTTTCTTATCATCATAGTCTGTCACAATGTGCTTTGTGATTTGAATTGTTTTGAAAATTTCTCTTCTCCTCCTGTTTTTCCTTTAAATGTTTAGCCATTTGAGAATTTCAGAAGCCTAAAACCTGTAATCAATCAATTTTTCACTTTCAAGATGAGACATAAGTGCATTCTGATGACTTTAAAATCAAATTCAAATCTATCTCCACACAGACAAATTTTAATACAAGTATATAAAAGTTTGTAGTCACTTCACTGTATGGAAATTAAGACTTAAGAGTGATATTAATACTATGTAAAGAATAATTCAGAACAATTAGATTATATATTAGGGGTTGTGGCCCGTAATATTAATTCCACTATCCCTAGGGTAATCATCAGTAGAGATGAATCACATTCAACACATTCCCAATTTAAGTAACAACCCTTGATTTATTGCCTTATACTGGAGCCTATTTTGGAGAATAACTCCATCATCATCATCAAAATAAAAAAATATAAAAATCTGGACAAGATCACAGATAACATTTTACTGCAGTCAAGCCCAAATATAAGCATTGTCCTGCACTACTTGGAAAAAGTACTCCATGGTTTTTAGATCCAACCCATCCAGTTCTTCATGTAATGTCAAAGAGAAACTTATTCCCTTGAAGTTTATAATTCATTTTAATGATCTGTTACACTTTGACTCACGTGGGGTCCATTTTTTTCCTTTGAGCACAAAGTACGGGAGGAACAATGTGAGTGTGACTTTTCAAGTCTGTTTGTTGAAAAACTTTATCCCAAAAGCGTCTTCCGCACTGGGGTTTTACAGCATGTCAATTTATACTTGTAGTAGTCTCAAAGGAGTTGAAGAAATTTAAATAGATGCAAAACAGACCACTAATCAGTAAAGAAGATCCAGTTTCTCTTGGTAGACTTTTTCTTTCTTTCTTTCTTTCTTTCTTTCTTTCTTTCTTTCTTTCTTTCTTTCTTTCTTTCTTTCNCTTCCTTCCTTCCTTCCTTCCTTCCTTCCTTCCTTCCTCTCTGCCCGTTCTCTCTCTTGTTTTCCATGTACGATTCTCCTGGTTGTCATGCATGGACATGTTACATTCAAGAGAGAATACTGGCATTTCTCAAAAAGGTTTAAGATTACAGATATCAAGCCAAAACACCTGTGCTGTTTTGGAATTCCTTTTTAGCCAGGAAAACTGAAAGTATTTTAAAATGCTCTTGTAATGCTTCTTTACCTGTTAAAACCCCCACATTTCTCCAATCTAACACATACTTTTTTATCATTTACATTTTTATTGTATTTGAAAAAAAAACCCTACAGGCACAAAGGGACAAGGACACACAGATATCCATATTTCCTCTTAGTTGCCATTTCTGGTGTTTTACTGTTGAAAAGTTCTGATATTCATTAAACAAAAGACATGTGATCTGGGCAAGTTCTTTTGGGCTACAGTGATTTTTGGGCCTGGTGATGTTTGCTTTTCCCACCGAGCTAAGAAAAGAGGGATAATAAGTAATTCCTATAGGGAAACATGTGCTTCAGATTATACAAAAGAAGTTTTAATTTATTTATTTTGAGAGGTTCCTAGAAAGTGGAACTGTGTCTATTGCAGGCAAATCTCTTTATCCATGCCTGATTTTCTCAAGATCTTGTTAGAATAGGGAGAAAATAAGGGAAGACTTCAGCAGGTGCAACAGAAGCAGCAGAAAGTAAACTTCAGTTAGATGATAAAACTGTAATTTTATGCAGTCATGCAGTCATTTCACTGAAAAGGGGAGATACATCTTGTCCTTTCAAGACAAACACCACCTGTAATAGGAATGAAAACAGAAAAGGAGTAGGAAATAAAAGGAAATCATGTAAATAGATCAAATGGTATTGTGTCAATTGCCCATCTAATTATTCTCCCACTGCTGTAAGAAAATTGCAAAACAGAAGACTTCTAGTGCAGTTTGCATAAAAAAATACTTTTTATTCTGGATGAGACTATCCTTATCCATTTTGAACAATACAGTTAGTAAATCCATGAGAACACATGTAGTTGGCCTCATTTTATCTCCTTCTCTCAAGCATCAATTCCCACTTCTTTTCCCATCAATGAGAAAAAGATTTACTCTGATCTAGAGCTGACTGCACTTTTTTCCTCAGCATTTCATTCTGAATATTTACTATATTATATACTAAACAACTAGAGGAAAAAAAGTGGATATTGGGTTGTAATTTACATTAAATTGTTGCATGTTTTCTTGCTAAGTAATAAATAGTAATAGATTGGCAATAGATAATGACTCATACTGGTAATTTTTCATTCTATTTTACTTGTTAAAATTAGGTTATTTTATCATTATGTTCTGATGCATAGTTATTACAAAATATGTTATATAGGTGTATAATATATGATATACATTTATTTTAATATATAAATTGTTCATAATTTTTATTTTAGAGATGAACTTTGGCACATCATTTTATCTTTATGTATTAATGGGGTTTTGGCAAATGTATTTTTGATTTCTGAGGATATGTGCTGTCAGACAAAGACTTTTTCCTTGATGCCCAGAGGCCTCACCCAACAGATTCTTAATATTTCCAGGTCAAGAAACAGTCTTGTCATAAGCTGTGCTACCAGCAGTGCTGTAAAAATTTCTGCTTCTCTGTAACAGTTTCAGATTTTTTAGTAACCCCCCTGACACTATAGAAAAAACAATTCCCAAGCTTGAACACCTTTATCATCTGTAGTCCTTCGAAAGTATGAAACATCCTGCCACCCTTAAGAAATGTAGACAATGAAAACCAAGCTACATTTTGGCAAGCAGACATCTACTCTTAAAGATACGAATTTTTTGCAATTTTTTTTCACAAGATCTCATTTAAGACAGAATATTCCTATCCCTCTACTATATGTTGTTAGCAAAGGCAGGAAGACCAGGGTGGAAGGAAGGCATGGCCCCAGGCAAGGTTTCCAAAGAGCACTTCACTGTGGGTCTCACAATACCACACTGGCAGGAAGGGATTAGCTTCACCACAGAAGAGAAATGACGCTGCACCTCCTGGAGTTACATCTTCTTCACCAACATAATTTGGGCAGAGGCAAGCACAACAAACCAGATAGGATCATTTCATTTTGTGTGCAAGAGTTATGCAATATCTGGTTTGTAATACCAGTGTGATGTTGCCACGAACACCAAGCTGCTGCATGCTGACCAGAGCGAGTCATATCTGGACACAAGCACAGGGCCAGAGGCGCTGTGTCAGTGAAAATCTACATCTGAAAATACTGGAAGTTGCAAGGCTTGGCTCTGCTAAACTGGCTGCTTTGAAAAATGAATAGCTAGCCAGAGGCAGTTTATATTTATTAGGAACACTTTTTCATACACAAAAATTTTCTTGCAATCTAGTCCTAATAACACATGCCATCAACAACACAGGGAGCTTCTGGGGGAGCAAAGAAATGTCACCAATTTAGCACCCTTCCCACAAGACTGTCCTGACTTTATATGAACAGACATAGTAAATTAGTATTTTTGTACCAGAAATAATTTTCATGTCAATCAAAGCCATAAGAATACACTGACTCCTCAGTGATGAATCGTAAGTCAACAGCTTTTCAACAAATAATATTAAATAAAACCAGCAAATCTGAACATATCTTGTTCAACCTTACTTATTTTACAGGTAAGTTACTTTGTTCGAGCACAACACATGCTACTTATTTCTGTGCTTTGATCAACCCAGAAACCTTGAATCTGTTTTTCAGTGTACCTGCAATTCTCCCTCCAGTCTATCTCTGATATCTGTTAGAATTCCTTATGATGGAAAACATCCCTATGTTCAAACTTCAGCTTGAAACAGGGCATATATGGGGAAAATAACACAACCAGATTTCTTTCCTGTTTTATTTTTATTTATTTTCCTCAAGTTTATTTTGAAATCTGAGCACATCTTCATGAAAAATTGATCCCAGAGGCCCAGTCCTATATGATTTTGATTATAAAGCCTCTGCTATTCTCGTGTCCACAAGATTGAATGCAATGTTCAGATTTCAAATAGCATACAATTCAACCACAGGAAAGATGAAGTTGTGTTTAGCAGATAAAAACAAAGAACAAATGGGAGGCCAGATTAGATTACTGCCTGTCAGCAGACCTGATGAGGCAATTGGCTGGCAGCTTTGGTAAAGCTAACTACACAGCTTGCAGTACCAAACCATTACATATATTCCTTGCCAAGGCTGGCTGTCAGCTGTGTGACTGGCCATTTCCTGCCAACATAGTTGACATTCTCTCCTCATTTATTAGCGTATGCCCTGTACTTGCTGACACAATAAGTCAGGCTAGTGAATCAGGATATCTAGATTATAAATACCTAGGGATGTAAAGTATTTTCATCGAGTACCAAAATAATATTGTTTTTTCTCAATGTTCAGACTATCATGTTTGTGGGGTAGTGGATATGTATGTACTGGAAAACATCTTTTCTGCATCTTCTTTTCTAAAATAACATTATGTGGTCATTTCTTATTTTTTCCTAGAGTCAGGCTTACCTTCACTGAAGTATAGAAATGCATTAAAAAAAAAAAAAAATCAGACATGTTCCATTTCCAGAAAGAGCAGTTGGCAGGCTAGAAAAAATAATTGTCTTGCCACATGGTCCAGAAAGCACATCTAGTTCCAGTACAAGTCATTGTGACAGAGAAACCCCAAGTGCTTTCTTGGAACTCTGTGTGGTATTAATGCAACTGTGTGTTCTCACTGTGGTCTGTATGTCTGGACTTCAGCAGTCTTTTTTTATCCAAAAAATGTGGTGGGAAAATACAGAAAATGAGAGGTTTTAAGATAAGCATTTGTGGAATTTTTGGTGCAAAGGGGAATTCAGCAATCTGCCCCTGGAAAACACACAGACATTCTACAGTTTTACCCTGGTTAACCACTTTATGATATTTTAGGCCTTTAAAAGTTTGTTGTGAGCATCAGTCCCAAAATATTTTTCAGCCTATGCAAATAACTTTGAGTTATGGTTCCACATTTCAGATTATGAGTCAGCTCCCATCTGAATGAGAAATGCTCTGGGCAGACTTTGATTTACCCCCAAAAATTCTGAATATTCTGAATATAGATTTCCACAAGCCTGCCAGGTAGCATGAACACAGCCAACTTCTGTTTGTATTTAAAAGCTTCAGTCTTCTCTTTCAGTCACTAAACCATGTACAAAAAGTTACCATAAGTCAATATGACTAGAAAATGACATAATGTTTTGTGTGATTTAATATATAAAATAGACTATATGTATATATTTCTTTGCTAAGACTGTCCAATATCAAAACACTAGAAATTGAAATTACATAGAAAATGAACAGTATATCCAAGCCCAGTACAGGTTAAAAAAGAGTCCAGAAAAAAATAATAAAATTGAAGTAAATCATTTTCTCTACAGTCTTACAAAAAAACTAAAACACCTTATTTTCCTTTTCTAAAAAAAATATGGTTTTCTTCTGAAACTTAAATACAATGTTTTTTATGTAGAATCATTAAAATTTTTATCTTTGGAGAAAACATAAAGTTTGCAAATATCAATTATTTCTATTCTAACCATGGAAAAAATGACAATTTCATTCAGTATTTTCATTTAAGGTATAGACCACACTTTGTAATTTTGCTTCACTGGAAACTAAAACTCATAAATTGCTATTAGTTAAAATGTAAGCAATTTGAAAATAATTCTAATAATCACATTTATGGACTTTGTTATGTATTATGGACTTTGTTATTTTCAATAACTGCAAAGTTATTGAAAATAACAGAATCATTCTCTTTGTTCTGCAGACTGACATACATGCTTTTAGATTAAAGCCTATTTTTCAATGCCCAGTTGTGCTGGTTTTGGCTGAAGTGGAGTTAATATTCTTTCCAGTTGGTGGTACGGAGCTGTATTTTGTGCTGAACACAGGGTTGAAAACACAGAGATGTTTTTGTTATTGCTGAGCTGGGCTTACACAGAGCCAAGGCCTTTTCTGCTGTTTGTACTTCCAAGCTCGTGGGGAAGTTGGTGGTGCAGGAGGGGCTGGGAGGAGACACAGCTGGGACAGGTGACCCCAACTGGCCAAAGGGATATTCCAGACCATGTGACATCATGCTCAGTACAAAAAGCTGAGGGGAAGATGGAGAAAAGGGGGAACATTTGGAGTGATGGTGTTTGTATTCTCAAGTAAAGTATCACACATGATGGGGCCCTGATCTCCTGGGGAAGGCTGAACACCTGCCTGCCCATGGGAAGTGGTGAATTAATTCTTTGTTTTGCTTTTGCTTGTGTCCATGGATTTTGTTTTCCCTATTAAACTGCTTATATCTCAACCCAGGAGTTTTCCAGCTTTTACCCTTCCTCCAGTCCGGTTGATAAGGGATGAACAAGTGGCTGCCCGGGTGACTGCTGGCTGGGGTCAAAGCATGACAGAATGGATCCTCTAGTTTATCAACTCTGTTATTCCTATTACACATATGATTTGGAGGATAATGACATATATATGAGAAATCAGAACTCATCAGTTGCTCACACATTGAATTTTGTACACTCAAAAATGAGATGCTAAAAAGTAATTGGCATGTATTTGCAGAAGTTATTCAACAAGTGACCTAAATTATGAAAACTGTACAGAAGCATTCCACAGCCTGCTTGTTTATGGTTGCTAACAGATAAGAAAGTTGTAGCTGGTGTTGAGGATATACAGCACAATTCTTGCTCATTTTGCATGGCAAAATTATTCTCCTGACAACTGCCCTTGAAAACAGCAAGATATAGACAAACTTCTAGTTGATAGTTCATTGGTAATGAAGGCAGAAAAATTCAGAATGCAAATTATTTATGATCAATTTATTCAATTCCAGTGCTTGGAAATATATTTAATGATTTTTATACATTAAAGTGAAGGAAGAAAGTATTGTATTCTTCCGTTTATATTAAGGAGTCAATTTTATTTGCCATCTATTTAATTTCTTTATCCTTCCAGCTCTTTCTGCTCTCCCACTTCAGCACAGACATATTTCAGACTCAGTAGTAGTATTTCAGTGAACAAATGTTTTTTCACATAATTCTTGATATGCTGTGCAATGTCTGGTTAGAGCAGACATATAATAAGAAGGGTGCAAAATAAAGGAAATAAGTGTGTGTAATTGCATTGATATTCAGTGTGAATTTCTATTGCTAACATTTTGGTTAAATATTTAAGTTGGAGGACAATTCAGTACTGATGAAAGGGAGACATGACCATATCTGTTCCGCCTTATTCTGCTGGACAGAGAGTTTACTTTCTCTGTGAAATTAGTTTTACCACGCATCCAGTCAGACTCCCACAAGTTTTGAAGACTCTGCTTTTTGCTGCTCAAGACCAGGCTGATGATTACACACAACAAACACTTCTCCTGAATAGTCTGCAATGCAATGCTTTACTGATCCAGCCTAGGAGTGGGGTGTTGGAGAAGAGGAAAATGTAGCGTTTTCTAGACTTTTTAAGGAGGTTTTACATGCATTAAAAATCTACCTAGAAAATTCACTCTTATGATATTCAGATAATAAAGTATTCAATTTTCCTACTACAAAACTGTAGTAAATCTGAGAATGAGATTATTCTGGTGGCATTTCACTCATCCCACATTTCATTCAATTACAATTATTTCTACACAGGCAGAAACATGAAAGATTGACAGCTCAGTAATTTACAGGAGGTGGTGGGCGGAATAGTACTATTGTAGGTCATGCTAGAAGATGATTTAAAGTCCTGATTTTTTCTTTAGTCCTGAGGGGTTTTTTTGGTTTGGTTTGGGTTGGGGTTTTTTTTGGTTTGGTTTTTTTCTGGGGTGGAGGGGTGGCACGTGTCTGTAAGAAATTATAAAAAGGTAAGCAGAAGTATTCCCTCAATCTCATTTAAGAGACTCAGATAAATTAGCGCTACAACATTAATCATATTTTAAAGAATCAAATTCAGTTGATGGTCTACAAACCCATCTTTGGTTTGGATATCTTTCCTTGAACATTATTCTGACAGATTGATGTGAGTTAATATTTTTTAAATTAGAAAAAGACCAGACAATAAAGTTCCTGAAACATTTTTCCAGTCATAAATTGATGGGTTTTCTGTGTTTTCCAACAATTCACTACACCACACTGCCTCAATCCAATTAGTTTGGTTAAAAAGCATTTTTCTTGCTATAAATGCTTCTCAAATGTGGAAATATCTGTAACTAAAACAAGGTTATACATGATTGGTATTTATGGGTCAGTCTTACAGTATTGGAAATTGAATTTAAAGAACGAGACTTTCATATTTTTTAAAGGTCTTTCTGTAGAAAAGGAGATTTTCTGACTGAAATAATTCTCAACTGACAGCTGTTTCATAGCCCTAAGTCTAAGCCCATTCCCAGAGGACAGATGCTTGCATCTTGAAAACCAGCACCAGTACCAATAGGAGGAGTAAAAACTTTATATATAAAGTTAGAAGACAATGTAAAGGATAATGATTCACTGCATCAATGCAAGCAAAGTATTTTGAAAAGCACAACACAATCAACCAGTACAAGCCCATCATAACTCATATGTCTCATATTCACCTTCCTCCAGAGTGATTCCTTGACAATTGGCTGGTTTTCTCTTGTATTCACTCTTATAAACTCAAATTTTGTCAACATTACAAGAGACAAATACTGGTAATACAAAAGCTATAAGTAATATAAATTAAATCTCCTATAGTAAAGAACTGAGGTCATATTGTAAACTTCCTATGTATATAAAAATGTCAAATCTATCTTTTAGTGGCCAGGAAGAAGGAGGGTGAGAATAAAGTGACATTCCAAAGAATAATGACATGTGCTGGATATTATGGTCCAAATTTTGATGTTTGAAGAGTGAAAAAGACTCTACTGACAGACTACATCAAACAGACAAGAAAATTGGGAAGACTGGGCAGGTAGAATTGATTTATTAACATCAGTCTGGGTCCAATTCTAAGCAGAAGATATTGCCTATTTTTTCACATATATGTATATTCCTTTTTTTTTTTTTTTTAGGTGTTGCTATGAGAAGATTAGGTAAAAAATATACCCCTTAATTGACAATACTTATAGGATCAAAGCGCAGAGTGTTGGAAAACTCACACCTCCAGAGAGTTTTCACTCTCTGGAATGAGAGGTGGGTCAAGATGCCAGGTCTGAATGACCTGGAAACCTGAAAAGAAAAACCTAAACTGCAGTTGTCTATATAGGCAAGGCAGTTTTGGAAGCATTCCTGGATTTTTCTAATACCTGGAGTATTTAGACAAAATTAGCAGTTGAATTCAATTATTTTATTCCCCTGACTGTTCATTGCATAAGTCAGCTCATCTGTGTGACAGATATTGGTAGCTGGATGCCTTTGTATCAACACAGAATACCTAAGACGTGACAACTTCATGCTCCAAGACACTCTCATTTGCAAACTGTCAAGATCTCAATTCCAAGAAGGTGAAACCTCCAGATTTGTTCCGTACTACAAAAGCCTAATGTATGAGGTGTGTTTAGCCCATTGAAAGTACTGAGTATCAAGTTAACCACAAAAAAAAAAAAAAAAAAAAAAAAAAAAAAAAAAAAAAAAAAAAAAAAAAAATTAAATACACAGAGAAAAGGGAAAGGACAAGTTCAAAGGACTGAAGAAATTTAGGTGAAGTGCACTGAAGATAATTAGAGGGATGGAACACCACATCTATGAGGAAAGACTGAGAGAGTTGGGGCTGTTCAGATTGGAGAGAAGGCAACTTCAGGGAGAATTTATAGCACATTTCAGTCCTAAAGAGGGTTTATAAGAAGATGGTGACAAACTTTAAGCAGGGCCTATAGTAGTAGAACAAGAGGTAATTGTTTTAGACCAAAAATAGGGTAGATTTAATCTGGAAATAAATGAAAAAAAAAAAAAAATAAAATACCACAGGTGATGAAACACTGGCACAGGTTGCTCAGAGAGGTATATTCAGGTTCCATTCCTGAAAACATTCATGCTTAGGTTGGTCAGAGCTCTGAGAAACCTGTATAAGGATGGATTTTTAAAATTATATCCATGTCATTTATTATGATGTTAAAAAAGGCAGATATATACATACAGCAGGAAAAGCTTAACTGAAATTACCTATTTATTTTTGGGATACTCTTCTATTTAGACAAAATCAGTATGTGGCAGCAAGACAACAAAAATTTCTAAATAATGCTGATGCCCAATGATGGAATAATGGGTTAAGAACAAGGTCTTTTCATTGGTCAGAAAAACAAAGGGAAAATACGTACATCAGTCATCTCCTCCTACATTTATTTATTATGGACTGATATTTTTGAAGTGCACCATTTCTGACACACTTAACAGATATAAAAATTGACAGTTGAATTTTATTCTCCTTAATTTGCATTAGAAATGAAATTTCACTGATTTTTGTTCACATGGACCAGCTGCGTAGCAATGATGCATCTTTTCTTCAAACTGGTCACTGATACAAATTTTCTTATATTGATGGATACAGATTTCCAGCACTCTGCATACATATTCTAAATTTCAACAGAAACAGAGATCTGGGTTGTCTGAGGCACTGTACCATGTAGACCATTTATTTTCAAGTGCTGAAAATTCCAATCTCACAAAATTATTGCCCTTAAGTAGATTAGAGCTCAAAAACATAGGGGAAGAAATGAAAAATGAAAGGAAAAAATCCCCCAAAATAAAACCAACCAAAAACCAAGTAACCAAACAAAAACAAACAAAACACCCAAAGACTTAAGTCCAGTTTGATTTACTATTAATATATTATTTTAGATCTGTACATGAGTATCTAAGCCACTTTATCATTAAAGTTATCATCTTATTTTGGCATGTAATCCTCCAGCATGATCTCTGAACAAAGCAATTTTAAGGAAGATTACTTTAAGACTTCATATGATGAAGATGCAAGCAACTGGAGAATCTAAATACATAGTATTTAGAAGTAAAATATTCCAAGAACAAGCATGTGTGCTGATTCTATCCACTGCTTTGTCTCTTACTCCTATTTTAAGAGCTACATGAGGACATGGTATTCTGAGTTTGGTTTTCAATGCACTCATTGCCTGTTTCCCTTAACAGCCTTTCACACAGTGCAAAAGAATTCCCTCTTTCCTCTACAAACCCTAAATGAATTAGCAGACAGATGAAGCTCAATGCTTCCAACCAGGTGCAAGTTATCAACAGACACTTTAATTTTTATCCATGCTTGGGGTAATAATGTATATGCTAAAGCTGATTTTTGGCCTGAAGGAAAACCATTTTATCCTGCTTCTCCAGCAATACTTGGGAGATAGAAATGTTAACAGGATGTGTTTCCAGTCTATACACTGTAGCCCAAAACTGGACCCACTGGATGAATTTGCAGACAGAGCACCTCATGACTGCAGCTGGATTTTGAGCTTGTATTAAGCTGCCCAGCTGGGATCAGTGTACTGCAGAAGTAAAAAAAAAAAAACTTAAGAAAAAAGGTGGCTGGGATGGTTGTTTGTTGGAATGCACATTTGGAGCAGTGGACAGGAAAATTAAACCAGAATGGAAGAGGACATAAAAAGCCCTGAGTAAAGTTTATTCTGACATCTGAGTACTATAATATCTCCATGAAACATTTGGTTTTAGATTCTAAGCCATCAAAATACTTGGTAATTCCTTTTAATGAATGAGTCTTAATATTTAAACACTACCACAATCACTTCCCACTTATAAGTACACATATAGCTAGATCCCCCACACTGGCATCTTCCATAAAAGCAAAATAATTTCAAAAAGCGGAATGAAATTGATTTTGTACCCTCCATAAAAAGGCTAGAGAGGAAGGGGTGTCATTTTCACACCATTTTCCCATTATTAAGTATGACAAAAAACAGCAATGAAGACCTATGTTGATGCCTGTAGAAGGATTTGTGCAGGTGAAAAGAAACATGTATTTCTCTTAATCTCTGTACCTGCCTTAGGGCATATTTCACATTAAGCTCCATGCTCTAATATTCCTTCATATTTTATTTTAAATCCTGCAGAGCTTGTACATAATGCACTTTTATCTTCTACTTTCCTCATTCATATGAACATATGCTTCTTTAGATTTTGGCAGTCCTTCAAATGGGATCATTTGAAAAATACTTACAGTTAATGACTTTAACCTTCCAAACCAAAATACACCACGTCTTCAGAATCTGGAGCAATTTCTCTAACATTGACATCCACTTCTGTTAGTCTGACAAGTCATTCAAATAGATAATAATTTTTTAGGTAAATAAAATTCAAAAATCCGCAAAAACTGCCACAAATATGTATGCAACATAAAATTATATTGTTACTCTTAACAGAAATTCTTCTTTATGTATAAAACCATTGATTTAGACCGGCTTTTTCCTTTAACATCAACATTAATTCTTTCCAATATATTGCCATTCACCATGGAATGGTGAACCCTGGAAGGAACCCTGAAAAGATCTCAAACAAATTCTGACTTTTAGTCACTGACAAGTTTCATAATATATGCACCTCAGAAGTTCAGGTGCAAATGAAACTATCAAATGAATTTAGAAAGATTGGTTAATGAAGAAAGGTAACATATACACTTATTCAAAAGTGTATGGATCAAACAACAGTTTGATCCATACACAGTTAAGACTAGAACAAGTAAAAGGTGCTATCAGTATTTATATTCCTTCTAACTGAAAAAAAAAAAAAAATCATACACACACACAAAAAAAACCAAAACAAAAAACAAAACTAACTAACAAAAAAACCAACTAGCTATAAGCCAAATCCACTTGGATCTACCTCTTCTAGTGGTTTTCTGGAAACCCATGAAATTCTTGCAATTTATGCACGAGTACACAATTACAGTGATGTTAAGGCATAATTTTGTCCCCTATATGTCAATGAAACTTTGGTATTTTATCTTTCATCCAGTGTTTGTAGCCTTCATGTCAAACTGAAGCAGGAGAACTTTACCTAGAAATAATACAGGCATGTTCAGATCTATTTTTGTTCTCACTGATGATGGCTTGGAATCAAGAGTTAGCACGAAAATTGGAAACAGAACACTTGCTGTAGGAAACAGCATTTTTCCTTTGACTCAGGAAAAGGAATGGAAAAGAAATTGGGATAACCATGTCGGCCAAAATCTCTGCTTCAATATATATAATGAAAAGGCTATTCTCCAACAGATTTGTCATTAGCAAGAGTTTTACACTCTGCTTAAAATACAAAGCAGCATTCAGGAATGAAGAAAAGGGATAATGAAATAAGGGATATCCCTTATCAGGGATTTTTTGCCCGATTTTTAAAGCTCTAGCCCCAAGCTTCTTTTCTTCCACCAAATGTAGTAGATTAGTGGCAAAAACTATCTCCTTTTTGTAATCTCCTGCATGCTTGCAAGTCCAAATATTCTCCTGTATTTCTGTTCTTGCACAGTGTCCATAAACCACATTGCCATTTATAAAGGAGTTACAAAGCAATGACATACCATCCCTCCTGTCACTGTGTTTCAATTTGTCTGCTAGTTATCTGATTTCCTTCTCTTCAAGCAGTCTTTTTTCAAGAAAATCCTTCAAGGTTCAGAAGTCAGCATACAAATAAAAGACCTTAGCCTTTCAGGTCTAAGAAAAAATGAGAGAGAAAAAGAAGCATCATTTAATATTACAATGATTTCATTTGTAAATAAGTGCAATGATTTTCAGTAGATGTTCATCTTTCTGAGTGCAAGTTTTCTTAAATATTTTTTCCCTGCACTCTGGATGACCCACTGAAGACTAGAATAAACCTGAGCAGAGTACATCTGTCCTCATTTTCCTACATGTTTCTACTAGGGGATATATAAAAATGATATATGCTTAATAGTGTTTTAAATATATTTATTGAAACTAAATCTGATTCCCTTGCAGCATTTCACAGAGTCACATTATCTCAAATCCTGGAAAAAAATAGGAAGAGCTAGGCCTGGGGCTGAATGGCTATAAATGGCAAGTTTTTGTAGTAAAGCTTTCCTACAAACTTTCCATTCATTCCTGTTCCTATTACAGAGCATCTGCTTTGAATCATCACCTCAAAGAGCATAATCTTTTCCTCATTTTTGCTTCTCCCATTTTACCTCAGTGAAATAAATTCAAAACTGAAGCCTGGAAATCATGGGGAGCAACGAACATATTTCTTTCTTATTTCCCAGTAAACTGGGACACAGGCACTTCTTCCCCTGCTTGGAATCAGGTAGAGAGTGCCTTTGAAATCCCACAATCCTCACAATTTTCCTCTGATATATGGTTGTTTCTACCCAGGCAGGGGTTCTTGGAAAGGTAATCACTGTGCTTTGCAATTCTCTGCAATGTTTCTGAGGAGAAAGATATAAATTTAAACTTCATTTCACAAATGAGTTAATCGGACTTTTGTCTTTTATGTCCCGACCTAGAGTGGTCAGGTGGACAAAAAAGTGAGCTGTTCCCATCACATTTGGTAGGTAACAATAACTTTTATAGGTAATTAATTCTACCTTACTGTGACATTTGTATATTCTCCCTTTCAGCATCATCCCTGTTCGAATCCATCTATCTGACTGTCTGGTCCCTATCACCCCTTTATGTAATTTGCTAGCACAAATAGTTGTATTAAAATAAAAAAGAAAAAAAATTCCAACATGAGACAATTCTGTTGTTGTTTTAGTCTAAACTACTCTATTCTTCAAGTAACTTACTGCAAATTTTCCAGAATATTTTTCTGACAAATATTTTTCTGAAAGATATTTTGCCTTCATTGGAAACGTTTTATTTTTCTATATTCACTCAAAATACTCAAAACTACTATTCCTCAAGTCCGGCCAAGGGCCCAGTGTGTACCAACAAATGTAAGTAAATTCAGAGTCATAAAACCACAGATGTGAAAAGCAAGGCTAACCTAAGATAAAACATACATGAACAAGGAGCACAGGTGGTGGGAAGATCAGAGTAACTAAACAGCCTTCCCTGGCAAATATTTAGCTACACCTTGTTGTCAGTTTAGCTAACCAGGTGGGAGCTGTATACATACAGCAGGAGGGAAAACAGAGCAACGACATTGAAAACACCTCAAGAGGCAGTGAAAAAGAGGATAAAAATCAACGGAAGCATGTTGCAGATGAAGTTAACAAGTTAAAGTTCAATCAAGCTCAATAGACACTGCTCATATTAATATTATTGCATCATTGCATTGGTTTGCTGAAATCCATGGGCAAACACTGATAACTGTAAATTTCCAATGGAAACCAAGCAGGGAAACCCCTCCTCAACCTCTCTGAAATTTCTCAGCTAGTTCCATTACTTCTGACAATAAATTTTTCAGGTCACATACAGAAATCCAAGCTCTATTTCACTCACTGTATCTAGTGACATCCATATATGATGTATGACTAATATCACCACTTCATGTTATATGAAAAAATCTTTTCCTTAAAAAAAATGGGCCACTATATTGCACTCTGTAAAAATAAAATTATTCCAAGAGTCAGAGCAAAAGTACTCAAATCATCCCAAGCCTAAATTATGGATGTCACAGAATCATTACTCTCCTCAGAAGCATCCAACCTCTCAGCCAAGTTCTTTGTCAGTGATTTTATGTCACCTTTACTACCACTGTGAAGCAACAGGACCTTGGAATATAGCAACATTACCCAGCTGAGGAACAGCTGAAGAATGTAGCCTTTACTTATGAGAACATAATATTAATATTCAAATCACAACCATGAGAAGCCATTGAAGAAAATATTTTACTCCTTGAAGGTCAACAAGGTAAAAGGACTTCAGGGGACAAATAATTTCACAGGAGAATCAATTGTTGAGGTAGATAGAACAGAATAAATCCACTTACATAGCCTTTTGTTTAACCTTTCCAAGAGGTTTGGAAATCTCTTCAATTCTTCCTGTGACAGATTTTATGTGCAGATATGAGAGGAGATTTGCCAAATGCTTCAGTAATTCCAGACACTGAAGTCTTTAGATATTTAAAATTATTGGTAATTGTTATTACATATTTCAGTCATTTTACTCAATTCTACAGCCAGAATTTTATTGAATTTAGATGAATTAAATACTATACTACTAGTATTTTTTTTTTCTTACAAACATTGAATTAAAAGTTAATTAATTATTATGAGTAGCTTTTTCTATTGCCCTGGTTCAGAAAATATCTCTCACAATAACTTCATAATGGATAATTTATTGGTTATTGATGATATTGGTATTTGCTATAGCAAATAAGCTATAGTCTTTGGTATAGTTTTCCAGTAATTTCAGAAATATTTTTTGGATACTGTTAAAGAAAAGACAGTGTGTATTCACCAGCAACCACCAAAATATCACAATAATTCCTCTGTTCAACCTTTGGTTATGTGCCCATCTTATGAATAGATATACTTAGATATAAAATTACCACCTGCTCATCTGAACAGGTTTCTCTTTCTTTTCTCTCTTAGCTGATCAACTACTACTACTGCTCCTAGTTTTCACTTTCTGAGCATTAGCCATTCATCGCTTTACACAACAGCAAAAATATTGTTCTTTAGTAGTTCTAGACTTCAAAAATATAGCTGCAATGAACCTAGTCCTTTGGAACACATTAAGGGTAATGAGTAGCCACCAGGGAACTTCTAACTTATGTACAGTTATTTGCATAAATCAAAAACTAAAATGCTCTTTCCTCACAGCATTACTTTTATAATTGGTGCAAGAGATAAAAAGAATACATTAGCTATATCTTCAGATTATAAAGCAAAAGCATCAAGAAATATTGCGCAGAAACACAGGGATAAGCATGAAGGAATATATATCAGTTTAAAAGCTGATTTGCTTCTTCAAAATACTAAGTTCTTGGTGGGGGAGGAGAATTAACGTTTAAGCCATAGCAACTTAAAATGCTCCTCTATAAAACTGAAGACAGAATTATACTATTTCTCTAGGCTGTGAAAAATAGTCATAGAGGGAAAATATTTTCAAACTATTAAAAAATAATAAATTAAATTAAATTTTGTCAGTCTATACACAAAAGCTACAAGATAGCATAATTATATAAGTAATGCCACAGAAGCAGACTTACCACAAAATTAATGACAATAAATTGAAACTGTTTATAGAAAGAGACCATACCACTACATACAGATCACATATTCAAATGTCCTTGATGACTTGAAGGAACAAACATGCCATAGCTAAGATGACATCACAAATGAAAAATAGAAGTGGGTTTTAAGAGCATATTGCAAAGAGATTATAAACCACAAAATAAATCACTAATCCAAAATCAGTTTTAAAGTGTTTCCAATCATCAACAAAAAAAGTGATAAAACCATGAATGATATACAATTTTCCCATGGAAATAAATATGGGAATCTTAAAAAGCACATAGAAGAGGTTTAGCAGAAATACATTGTTGGCTGGTATCAACAATGTATTCAACAGCTTTTCTCAGCAGTATATTGAGTCGTTCTGATACCTTTAACAAGTGTACATTTTTTTGTTTTCCAAAGACTTGTGTGCTTAATATAGGGCTTTTTCTAATTCTTCATCTTCTAAAATTTTAGCTATAACCAAATCATTAAAGGCAAGACTTTGCAGAATTTTTCTTGAGTATTTTTACTGGAATAACTTATTTGATTATGCCTTTACTTCATGGTGACAGGCTACTTACTTGATGATGACAGAAATATTCCTGGTTCAAATTGTGATTTTAATTCTTTCCCACTAATTGTTGCATTAACAAGCTGAACAATTTGATATAACTTATACTCACCCTTTTTTTCTAGGAGAAGAGTCTCAAATCTATTACAACAGCACAGCTGGAAATGATTACCTACAGGTCAAGGGACTGCTTGCTATATGCCTCTACTGATATCCTTAAGCGGTTCAAGAGAGACTCTGTGATAATTAGATTCAGTCCCTCTCAAACAAAAATGGGGATTCTAGAGGGGACCAAAAAATATATTCATTTTTTTGTAGTAAAATTAAAGAAGACACAACATTTCATATTAAAAAAGACTCCTACTGGCAGGAGTTTCTTCTTGGAGATCAGCATTTATAGGGGACGGTTATGTAACTCACATTGAATACTAATCAAAACAGAGAGATCAGACCACTTTTCATTTCTTTATCATTCATCTGCATCATCTATCTGCATCATAAATCTCATTTCATAATTTTAAATATAAACAAACTTGCTTTTTTTTTTTTGTCTTGTCTTCTTAAACAAAATCAAAGTATTGAAAAAGAAATGCTCATCAAGAAAGAAAATATCTTATGAAAATAAAAGAACAAGAGAAGAAAGACATGGAAATGTAAAGTATATGGGGGTAAAATCTGCGGTCTCATAAACATCCTGTAGCCTCCCTGCTAGACGTTGTGGTAATAGTTCATCATGCTTATGTGCATGAGGAATTCCTACTGGATATAATGATTCTCACATGAAAAGCACTTACCTCTCTGACAAGAAAACCATCACTGAATTGAGATGTAATTCTTAAACACAGGGGGAAAAAAGAAAATAAACTTTGATATGAGTATTGGGTCAACATTTTCAATTGCTCTCTAGCAAGTGCAAAAGAACTGAAGCAGACAGAGCAAATAAAAATATAGAGAAAGACAAACACCATTAACTTGACTTGAACTCCACCTACAGAGAGAATATTTTTAGCCTGGTTCTCACAGATTATGGGCAGATGCATAGGGCTGTATCCAGTCCATGCCTAATTAACAGGCTTTAGAAGCTTCTCATCTGAACCACTTCTCATTGCTGTGACAAATATATGGGTATGTAATCTATTAGGAAAAAAATCAATTGCTTTTATAATCAGCTGAAGAAAACATTTCCTTCCTCAGTTGATATGTAAGTTAGTTGGAGACATACTGGATCTTAAATCACAGCTATATATAGAGAAACCATTTCACTTCTTCAATATTTTGCTTTTTTTTTTAATCAAGTGTTCTGATTTATTTCAGAATATTTTTATTGTATTTGGCAAAAAATATGCACTTTTATAACAGTCAATTGCAATTTTTTTACCCATTCCTTAAAAATTTAAAGGTAGATGTTCATTCTCATTTACTTAATTCTGTGAGACTCTGTGCATCTAACCAAAGGGTCTTTTAAAATTAGGAAAATACTGGAATGTATTCATTTTATTCATGGCAATTAGGTCACAGGCCAGACACCACAGCTCCAGAGCACCAGAGTACAGTTGGCAGCTGTTTTACAGCACAGAGTGCTTTCCTTCCTCTCCTGCATTGCATATACCACACATATAAACAGCCTCCAAAATCAATGGGGTTGACTTTTCAGCTTGATTTTTGTGCAGTTTGATGGTACATCATGAATATGTAATTACCAGTATTCAACAGATGAATGCAATCACTAAATAGCTCTCTCTGTTTCAGCATACCTTTCATTGGAGGGAGCAAGATGAAATAATTTGCTGTGGGTTTCCATGCCTCTCCATATGAACTGAGCAAGCACCCTGTGGAGACAGCAGCTGCTGCTCTCTGTTGTAATGGATGTAGGCTTGGAAACATTGCTGGAGACGGGAGTAGATCTGTGGTCTCTAGAATTTTTATATCTTCAAACACACGTTCCCTTGCTCTACCAGCAGCCTGTTAGGAGTCTTTTGAAAAACTGTTTTGCTGTCCTCCAAGAACAGATCACCTTTACATTTGCACTATAGTTGTGCTCACAATGAAGACCTGTATCAGTTCCACTATACTTACAAGTGTTAACATGAGAACTGGATTTCAGCATCCAGGTCCCCTAAAAAACAAACTCATCTGTGTTTTATTACAAACTGCCAAGGAGATGATACACTCACGTGTTATAGTGCAGTTACATCTCAGACACAGGGTAGCTCCATCACAATGTTGTTAGAGACACAGAACCAGAGCAACATACACCCACTGCCCTTGGAGCTCTCTCTCTGGCGTCTCAGACATTTTCCCAGACTGGTTCCACTGTTTTGGAACACCTCCATAACTGGTCTTGTTATAGAGTAACATTATCTTTCATTTTCACCTGGTAACCTTAGTTTCCTTGATGACAAGTTTATCTTTCAGATTCCCCTACAATAAACATTCTTCTGTATAAGCTTGCCAAATCTTTAGTTTCCTTCGGAAGATTCCCAGGACACAAATAATGCTGAATGAGGACCAGTGAAGTGTGTGTTCACTGAAGGATATTATAAAAAACTGAAGCTTGGCTAAACATTCCAGAAGCAGGGAAAAAATGTGTACATATCCATGAAGTGATTACATTTTTTTAATTTATATTTTATTATTTGTATTTTCAGTTGGTAACTTCACACATATGTCTCATAAATAAGGGATTCTATTTCAAGTGTTAGCTGGTTTCACCAAAATTACGTGGCTGCAAGATCCCAGAAAATGTTTTTGACACGTCAGTGAGCCCTCCAGCAGTACAAAAGAGACCTTAACTTCAAACTTATTTACTGATTTGGTCATTGTGAGCAAAATACATTTCTTTCACTGCCTTTGGAAAAGGGATTCATAAAGACATGGTTTAAAAGGCAGTATAACCATCTAACAAAAATAACTCTTAAGTGTAAAAATATGGAGAGTAGGCTGTAAGGAAGGAAGACAAAGGACAACAGAGAGAGAGGAAAAAAAAAGTTTAAAGACTGACAGACATTTGAAAATTTTAATTTGTCTTCACTTGGCCAAAAGTACACCATGAATCAACAATGCAAACTGTCTCAGCCATATTCTTACTGTACCTGCTGCAGTAAAGCAGCTTAGCCTTTCCTCCATGCGTGCTGCTGTTTACACAATCATTTCTGACTCAGTTATTTAATGATGTGAAATACAAACATTTCTTTATCAACTCATTTTGCAAAATATTCTGCCTAATTAATCTCTCTTCAACACCACCTATTACTTTCTCTCTGTTTTTAAACACAAGTTTTCACAGCAAATGTTACAAGAGGATGACAAGGGCAATTATCACTAGAACAAAGAAGAACAAAGCTATGGTAATGAGAGGAACTGCAGTTCATTCACTGAGGTTCTGGCAGTGATGAAAGGAGTAAACTAAGCCTACCTTTATTTTATAGATAACAAAGCAATTACAGCAAGTAAAGTAAGATACAGAGAAAATAATAATTTACTGGAAAACTGAGAGAACAGAAGGCTCTGAAAAAAACAAAGGAAAGCACATTTGTATAAAAAATAATTCACTAGATCAAAATTATTATGAATAGGTGACATATCAGAAGTGTTGGGATGCAGAGCAAATAAAACCACTTTTACAACAGGAAATACTGTTCATTGGGGGGAAACAAAACAAACTCAAAAAAAAAACAAAAAGAGAAAAAACATAAGCTGGGGGGAAAAAAAAAATCACAGGAAGAAACAGAAGTCCTTTACTGGATCCTGCAAAGGGGTACCATATTTTGTTGTAAAATTTATCCACAGAAGGCAAAATGTTGTTTGACTATGGGGAAGGGGAAGTAGGGAGAAGTAGGCTTCCAGGGGAAGCCCATATACACTGTGAGGAAAAGACACATTTAGAATGGTGCACTTTGGCAGGTTGGTTAAGATCACGATAAATTTACAGTACCATTGCACCTGTTGTTCTGTAGCTGGCACTCAGGATCTGTCAGAAAGGTGAATTAAAATTTCTTCTTTCTTCTTGCTCCACAGTGCCTTTGAATGAAGCTCAGAATTGGAAAACTTCACAGTGAATGAGCTGGAAGGCTCACATAGGGCTCCTGTGTTGGCCCTCCTGCAAATTGGCCACCCACAGGCACCTGCGCCAGATGTAAATTCTGGCAATAAAAATTGGTTACACATTCACATCATGTCATCTTGTTTTCTGATTTCAGTAATTTGGCCCACCTTAGGAACAGTAAGCAAACAAGTGAAAGCCTTAGCTAGGAAAAAGCTTCTGCACTAGAATTTCAGTCAGATTAATCTCAAAGTCATGAAACATCACAGTAAAATTCAACATTTCCTAAGCTCACATTTTGGCATGGCTTAAAAGCAAATTAAGAACATGCAAAAAAGAAATCTGAGGCTCAAAAAGCATGAGTACCTGCCTAGGACTCATGCAGTGAGCAACCAAGGCAGCCTCAGGTCTTTCTGGCGCAGGCAATCTACTGCCCTGCTCTGCACCCACTTCAACTACATTTGTGGCAACCTCTCTTGGATTTTTAACATCATTTCATTGCCTTCTTCAGGGTTAGAATTGCCCATCCTTGCCTACAAGGCATTTCCCATGAATTCAAAGCAGGTCATTGGTACCTTTTAGGGAAGACAGATGCCACAGATGTGTATCTTCCTTATCTCCCTGGCACACAGCTCAGCATGAGCATCTACCGCCTAGAAAACAGCATTAACCCCGTGTGCTAGGCTAAGGAGCTGAGGCTTTAAGCAGTACTCCAGCAGATTAGGAGCAAGAGTAAGTGCCAGATGACCTGGGTTTCCACCCTCTTTCTGAACTTGTTTTATTGCAGACCATAACCTCTACGAGTCTCAATTCTCACACTTGAAAAAGTCAGATAATTACACCTCTGTACCTCACAGGGACTCTGTGAAGTTTAAATTAATAATGTTTGCCAAGTGCTGTGTAAGTGCAAAGAATTATTAAGGTCACTCAGCATCAAAAAGGGGACCAGAGTCCAAGGTTTTATGGCTCTTGGCCCCATATATAAAACACAAGACTTTCCACTCAAGCAGTTGTATTAAATAAATCCAGGGCTTCAGTTCTTTATTATTTAATATGTGAAATGTCTAGACGGTTGCTCATTCCAAGACTGATTTCTACAAAACACATACATTTTTACAAAGCAAAATTGTACTTTTTTGGGCTGCTTAACTACTCATTAAGATATTTTCTGGCAGGTTAAGCAAGAATTTTCCTCCAGCAATTCTGTCACACAGGCAAATTATTTTTTCTAAGACATTAAATAAGAATAAACGCAATGAAAAAAGGGATAAGTCTTATAAGTAGATGAGAGATGGAAGCTTGTTTTTATTTACAAACCATTTTAGGAATACACCTAATTGTTTTCTTGTTTTTGAAGCTCAAAAATTATGCTTTTTATTGGGTGGAAAGAATGCAAGATTTTTCTATGTTTATATTCATGCAAACACTTGATCTTAGGAAAAAATCCAACTCATTAATAATCCTTAACTTCAAATTATGCCATTATAAAGAGGATTTAAACACAGTATAAATATGCCCTTAATAACATCTTGGCCCATTCATTTGGGAGGCTCTTGGGGAAACATAAAGCTCAGGACTAATTTTTCATTCAAACTGGCTCACCACTAAGGTCCTATATGTAGCTTTAGTATTGCAAGACAAGAGGATGGAATCAGTTGCTGTTTCCATGCTTTCTCTTCCAGACACATTCAATGACAAGTAATTGTTCTCTGGAATACTGTTTAAGAACTGGTAAAATGCTTCTTATTATCCCTTCCAGTCACAGTAAGAACAACAGTCTCCAAAACATATTCAGTTTGTTCCTTTTCATGGGCTGGTTAGGGGAGATAAATTGTGAGTACACCTTAAAAAAATCTCTCATTGACAATTGATAATATTTTAAAACAACGACTCTACATAATATGTCCTCCAACCCACAGGAATCCAGTAAAATTTGCAAACCTCAAACACCCAGGATAAATTTTATGCAAAGTAAATTGATTTCATATTTTAGAATTTCTATTAAAGAAATAGGAACCATGCCTGGAAGTCCACAAATGAGATTACCCTCAGAACTCCACCTAGACTCTGCAATACACAAACCCAGACTTTATTCTAACCTCCTTGTCTGACATGGAACAATACATTATGGTGATTTTAAAATATTAGACATCTTTTTTGCTTTCTTTCTTGGTTGTTTGCTTGTTTTGTTCTGTGGGTGGGCCAGCATGAGGTTTGACTGGTACTTTCCCCAGCTCCCAATGGTATTCCCATTTACAATGTTAATTTTGAAGCTATAAGGTCATAAAAATGAAAAACAAGCTGAGATTGACATTAGACAGGAAAATTATATTTCTTTAGAATTTAAAGTCACAAAAGAAATCACAACAGTAGTGTTAAAGTATATGCAGACTTCTTATAGATAAGACAAAGTATGACAATTTCTGGCCTCACTGTAAGATCTAGATACTAAAACTGAGATTTACTTTTACGTTCCTTTCATTGCCAAAATTACGAAATGTTAAGGGTTGGAAGGCATCATAAAGATCCCAACCCCCATTGTAAAGGACAGGGATATCTCCCACTAGAACAAGATTTTTTTAAAGCCTTATCCAACATGACCTTGACCCAGGGCTGGGACATCCACGACCTCCCCGGGCAACGTGTTCCAGTGCCTCACCACGCTCACAGTGAAGAATTTCTTCCTAATATCTAGCCTCTTTCAATTCCTACTCATTACTCCTTGTCCTATCATTACAGTTCCTGATGAAGAGTCCTTCTGCAGCTTTCCTGCAGGCCCCTTTCTGTTACTGGGAGGTTACTGCGAGATCTCCACGCAACCTCCTCTTTCCCCAGCTGAACAGCCCCAACTTTCCCAGCCTGGCTCTGTAGGAGATGTGTTCCAGTCCTCTGAGCAACTCTGTGGCCTCCTCTGGACGTGTTCCAACAGGTNCTATTGGGCCAAATGTTTACTTTAAAGAAAAATACACAGAAATAAGGTCACCCTGGACCTTGCTCTTTCACTGATAGTTTTATAAATTAATCAGTAGCAGCTGTTGGGAAGCTTAAATTAATTTGAAAATGAGAATGTAAATATATGCACATGTTGGCTTAAACCAGCTCTACTTGAAGGAAAATTCTGCCAGCATTGTATCCAGGTTGTCCTTGCTTATGAAATATAAAGCTGTACTACTTTCTCTGAAGCTGGAAGGATGGACAATAATTTAAAGTGAAATCTTACATCCATCTTTGAAACAGAGTTTGTGATGAAGACAGCTGTTTTAATTA
>VYXD01005231.1:53525-69402 GCA_013397195.1 Hylia prasina
TGTGGCCTCCTCTGGACGTGTTCCAACAGGTCAACCTCTCTCCTGGGATGGGATCCCAGAGCTGGATGCAGGGCTCCAGGTGGGATCTCACTAGAGCAAAGCAGAGGGGCAGAATCCCCTCCCTCCCCTGCTTCCCACGCTATTGTGGATGCAGCCCAGGACACTTTTGGCTTTCTGGGCTGTGAGTGTTCATGGCTGGGTCATGGAGTTTTCCACCAACCATCATCCCCAAGTCTTTCCCCACAGGGCAGATCTCAATTCCTTCTCCACCCAACCTGTGGGTGTGTCTGGGATTGCCATGACCCAGGTGTAGTACATTGTACTTTAATTAATAAATTTAAAATAATAGCTAATCAAAATTTAAACAAAACACTCCATCTGGAAAANGGAGTAAAGCCATTAGAAGGAGTATATCATATATTTCTGGTTATGAACAATACCATTATTCAAAGGTTTAACTTCACATTTCTGTTCACTTTGTAACTCAGGTTGGAAAGTTCTCGACCACGAAACCCACACAGTCTCAACCCTTCCAGAATGACAGTGGACTAACATATTTCCCATAATGTAGCTTTCCTTTAAGAGGCAGAATGATCTATTTCTAAAGTGGTGAGAGGGGAGAACCATTTAAAGCCTATCTGACTAATCAGACACTTTACAGTGAATGTTTTTCATCAGCTGCAGAGATGGAGTGAAATTCCAAACTCCTTGTGGTACATTTCTTCTTCCTGAAGTTCTCCAATTTCATCCCCAAACAGTTATACTTCAACTCTGCAAGTTGAATGTAAATTATTTTGATAATGCCACAGTAAAATAAAAGCTACATGCTTGAAATCAGCTTGGTGAAAATAAAAAGAAGAGCCACATACAGCAATGCCTGACATTGTGTTCATCACTCTATTAGTCCCAGGGAGACTGCATCTTTAAACAAGGAAGCGTTTCAGTTTCAGTGCATTGTCTGGTTCCTGTCTCCTTCCACATTCCGTATGTCAACTCTGTAACTATTACTTGAGCTAATCTAAAAGAAATAACCTACCTATTCAGGAACAGTCTGAACATTTCACATAAGATTACATTTCTTCCTTTCCATGTCAGGAGCGATAAGCAAAACCCAATACTCTGAGCAAAGAAATGATAATTCAAAGAGAAAGAAAATACTCTTGACATTTTAACAATAACAAGTTATTAATATAATTCACTTCAGTTGAAAGAAAGTAGAATACATTTACAATGCAACTGAATAAAGGTTAAGTGTATTTTGTGTTTTGCTCTGCATTAAATATAAATATCTGTCATATCAAATCCTAGACTAGTTGTAAGCACCCTCTTAAAATCTCTGTTTCTAGAAGTAAAGAAAGCAATTTAAAATACCATTTTTACAAATGACAAAATCCAAATCATATGGAACAGCTCAAGAAATCTAACATAGCATTTCTGAGCAGAGTTCTCCACATACTGGGAACATCACAATCTCTTTAATATAATTGGTGCTATTGAGATACAGTACCCTTACAACATCTTACTCAGGACCAGCTTCCCAAAATAAAGGAATATAAAGCAGACTTGTATCATGCTTTTCCTTACTTGATTCATGTTATCCCTTCCATATTCCCCTCTATGCAAATCATATATTTTTATATAAGAAAACAACCAATTGAGAAACCACTGGAGAATTCATCATAAGAATTTTTAAAAGTACATGCTGTATTATAGAAGTACAAGACAAAACCCAAACATAAATAGTAACAAATCCAATTTCATTCTCTCCCTCTTGTTAACTTATGAGAGCAGTCAGTCTGAAGAAAGCATTAATTTCTGAAGGTAGCATTGGCTTCCCTACATTTGGGATTAAAGACTGAAGCTACCAGAACTGTCCACTTTCACCAATCTTTGCTCTTTCAAGCAACATTTCAAGTCAGCATTTGAAATGCCTTTTCTTTCCTGTAAAGTTTAGGCTGAGCACTGTCCCCCAAAGGTAAAAATCTCTGAAACGTAAAGGAAGCAATGGTCTTTAGGCTGTCTTCCCACTACAGTTTCTTTTCTTAATGGACCACCAGCAGTACTACAGTTCTGTTCTAAAGCTAGGAGATATGACTTGTCATCACTAGCAAGAGTCTCACTATTTTGAAACAAAACCCAAATAACGAAAACAAAAAAAGTTCTTCGGGGATTTTACACCATTCAGGATTTGGGGATACAACACCACCACCACCACCCCTCCCTCCCTGTCCTTAGGATGCATGCTCCAGCCAGTAAGTCCTTCACAGCCAAGGACCACATTCCACTTTCTACTATTTACTTTATAATGCTTAGAAATATGTAGAAGGTTGCCTACACAGATACCAGCTACTGAATATATGAGCTTTGTTCCATATACCCTAATCAGCCACTAACAAATGAGTGAGTGTAACAGAATAAAGGGTATTTGTCAGGAGCATTTCTGTTTTTCTAACATACTTTCCTTCAAAAGCTCAAAAGGTAAAGCACTTGGCAGATGTGGTGTGCAGAAAATGCTTTACAGAAGGTAAGAACCCTAACAGTCAGAATAAGAAAGAACATATGAACAATATTCATGTGCACAAAGAATGTTCTTCATTTGAGAGGAATTAAATGGAGAAAGGAAAGGAGGAAGGAAATAGACAACAAGGAATAACACAAAAGGATGTGGAGGGTAAAGAAGAATTAAAACTAAAAAAAAAGAAAGTTAATGAGAAGTTCAGCTGCAAATCAATGCAGTATAAAATTATACAAAGGTAATTAGAAAAGCATGTTTAGTCTGCAAATGGAACACACAGCTTATGTGAAACCATGGTTTTCACATTAGAAAGGCCATTACAGCATCAATAACAGATACATGTTTACTTACTCTGCTGCTATGAGAAAACATATATTTACAATGAGGTGAAGGTTATATTTGAGGCAAGGAGTCCAGCCAGATCTTATAAAGGACATATGTATCTTGTGTGAAGCAGCTCTAAGCAAAGTAGAAACTTGTAGCACTGATGATATTTGCAAGGTTTTAGAAGTCACTAGCTTTGTTCAGAAAACATCTGCACAAACCAGCTGCACATGGACAATGCCAAAGAGTAAAGAGAAAACAAGCCAGTAAATTTTTCTTTTTAAATCTGTGATGACAAGCTCAAAGGCTGCTGAACAGCCACTTTTTACTGGGAAAAAGACACATAAAACTTCTGCAATGATGGAAGGAATATAGAAGTCTACTAATATGAAAGGAAAGTACGCATATAACGAACGCAAATTCAGTGATGAAGGCAAGTAGTCGATTAAAATAGACACCATCTTCAGTTCCGTGTCTGCTGCTTCCTCTGAAGTAAAAAAACCCAAAGACTGGAAACAAATCCAGCTCCCTTCCCTACCACAGAAGGAGGACAGGCTCCTTGAGTACAGCAGCTTTCCTGAATGGATGGCACAGAAGCAGTAGAGCAGCAGGAAGTTTTCAAGAGAAGGGGATGTGAAAAGGTCTACTTTGATATTCCTCACTCTTCAGGATGCTTCCATAGGGAATGTCCTCCATACCTTTTTGACGTCAAAGTGGGTATTAAACTCTGCATTTCTTAAAAGTCCTGTGACTAAAACAAATGATCAAACACTAACATATGTTAAGCAGTTGCAGCTGAGACAGCATATTTTCTTTCAGATTTGCCTACAAAGAGAATTTAAATAATATACAGCAATGTGGCAGTTTAACTATTGCCATCAAGATTAAGGGGATGACCTCAATTTCCCTCCCACCCATCTGGGACTCTGGCCTTTGGGCTAGTTAGTTCTGTCACAGTCATGTTGTGAATTTACTTTCAACTCCATTGAGAGATTTTGGTTGAAAGAAAATATCTTTAAGAATAAAATAGTTCTTTAAAACTAGTAAATAAAAGGCTTTAATTAACATGCATGCCTTTAGTCATTGCACATCAATAGTTGGAGCTCCACAAGGTTAAAAGGAACTTTGAGGTCTAATAAATTACTTATAAAGCTGTTGTAAAATAGCTTTTTCTTTAAAGAACAACCTGTAAAAGAATTCCAAAAATCATATTAGTTATATTTGCTAATCACATAATCTTGCAGTGTATGTTCTTAATATATTCAAGAAAGTCTTTCCTTCAAGTCCCTCACACTCAATTCAGGAAAAAAAAATCATTTTGAGGAAAATACAGCAGCATTAGAGTCCAAAATCTATTAGTGTTTTGTTGAGTGGGAGAAATTAAGTGGAAGTCACTGTGCAAAACTGGTAACAGGAAAGACACCCAAGAAAGATGTTTCTGACTCAGCAAATAGTTTAAAATGTTACCTGCTTTTTCATCAACTAAACAAGTTAAAAGTTCTGAAGTAAGCCTGATGTACCAAAGCAAGTTTATAAGTACTTTGAATGATACAATTAAAAGTGACAGTAAAAAAACCTACCCTGGTAACCAGAAAAGAAGAGAAGAAGAGCTACTACTAACTCTTAAGAGAATTATGAAGAAAAGTAATTGTTTCATCACAATTTTGCTATTTTCCTTATACAGAAATAATGGGGGTGCGAGAACACAGAAAAAAAAAATATTCACATTTTCATAAACTAAGATTGTATTTAAAATTGCATTTTCCTGCTTAGAATCTCTGCATATTTTGTTTAAGGAGTGGAAAGAGATCCAGATGATAGAAACACATCTGGTTTGTGCTGTCAAAACAACATTTTTTTTGAAAACACATTTATATGAAAACTCTAAATCTAACATTCAAACTTTGATATATCAGACATATAAAATAGGACAGTATTTTTGCTACAACTATTTCAGTTGGTCATTTGGTCTTTATCAGCTCACAAATGCTGGATCACATCAATGGTGTTCTTTTAAGGTCACAAGAGATATCCAACCAGCTGGCTGTGTTCTGTGTAAGGGTTGAATCAGCCTTATCAGATTATAGTAAAGAGACTGGCCCAGACCTGAGCACAGAACAAGAATAAAATCTGTTTCTTATAGTAGTTCTTTGTAAACCATTTGTTGACTTTTGTCTGACGAGTTACCCTTAAGGCATGAAAGAGCTAAACCACGAATACTACAGGCTTGTAATTTTATTTTTTTTTAATCTCCAAAAGCATAAACAATTATATTGAAAGCTTTTCATAATGCATTAAATATGTTCTACAGGAGTCATTATTAACAACGAAAACACACTGTCACTAATGACTTTAACACTATCTAGTATTACTATGTATTACCACTCAAGCAGAATGCCTTCTTATTTGCTAGGAGGTAGACTGCATCAGTTCACTCAGAAAGCACTCAACAAAAACATTCTGGGTTCTCCCAGAAAAACTGAGTGCACACTTTATTTCAGCGTGTTCATATCAGGGGTAGAGTGTGATAACTCAGGCTGGCAAGTCATTGCTCACTTCAAACCAGTTAATTGACAGTTGTACCAGGAACATAATATCAGCTGGAGAAGCATGAGCTGAAGACATGTCCTCCTGACACAGGGAACAAGAGCAAGCCTGTACTTTGCCATGTAATATTACAGCTAAGCTCCCTGGAGGTGGTTAACTATAAATTAGGATAGTGTCTGCAAAAGATACAGTGACACTCCTGACTACTCGCAAAATGTATCCTACAAGATCACACAAACTTTAAACAGTCATGGTGGTGGACAATGTATTTGCTCAATTTTAAGAAACAAAACAAGACAACAAGCAGCTAAACCTTGGACATCAAGGAGAATCTGGATCCACAGATCTTAGTATCTGTGGGATACTAAAATTAGAGGATACAATTGTTGGCATTTTTAGCAATACATTTTTGAAAGTCTCTGGAGAGGACAGTTTTGTGTAGGAAAGTAAACTAATAAGTAAGAGAATTGCAGTAATTAAAATGGACTTGATGTTTTACAGTATTTTCCCTACTTCTGTAATTTTTCTTTCTCATTCCTGTCACTTCATAGCCACTTCCATGTCTCTTGTAAATGCTACAAAATATCCATAATCTGTGAATAGTCCACTAAAACTGGAATAAAATAACAATGGGGTAATTATTTTTTTATATTAAACTTCAGATCAACAGTTTCTACTAGAGAAAAAATCCATGTAAAAATTCACAAACGAAACTACTGGCAAAGGAAATTAAAATCTATGATGTACCTACAATATTGGGAGCAAGCTAAGATGCCTCATGAAACATTGATGATTTCTGCAGTGTCCCCTAGAGACAACATACATCAAAACAGCCCTCTCAGATAGAAGGCAAGTTTTACTGCATCCCTGAATGCTGGTAACATGTACAGAGAGAGGGGTAACTAATATTAAGAATTTTATTTTATCCCTGAAGCTAGAAAGCACTTTTAGCTGATACTGCATTTATAAAATAATACCTACTTAAAACAATTGTATATTATTTGACATATTCTAAATTTTCCTTTTGGTTGGTAACTGCTATGTCAAAATAAATAGTCCAGTTTTTTGTTTGTGTGGACATTCAAAATATAAATAATGTCTTTGTTTACCTCAAATAATCTTTTGTTCATTCTGAATGGGAGAAAACATAAAATTGTTTGATTAATTAATAGCTATTTACACCCAAGACATAGAATATTATGCACAGACAAGGGGGTTTTTTGTTGTAAGGATGGTGTGTGCTTTTATATTGTGGTGATTCTGACCTGAAAATTGAACTTGTACAAAAAACCCAGAAGGTTGTCCAAAGAGTAGAAATTTCTCTTTATATTTTGAGGCTAAAAGCAGGCTCATATTGCCCATCTAATATCAACTTTTACATTCACAGAGTATAATAATATTTAAATAATTTATAGTACCTGCTACAAACAGGTATGGTGTCTGAAGCTTCACTAATTTTTAGACAATTTACATAATTCAACATAGAGACAGATAGCAACACAAGCCAATTTAATACTCAGCCTGATAGTACTGAGTAATACTCAGCATGATAGCTGTGAAGTTACAAAGAGCAGGCTTCCTATTGCTTTTACCTCAGGTCAGTAATCCATAGGGTGGTGAGAAACCTTAATTTCACAAAACTGTGGTGCTTAAGGAAAAGGATAGTGACCAAAACCAGGGAAGAGTGATATGCCCCAGTGCAAATCCATTGGACAGAAATATTTTGATGCTCCATGTAATTCTGGACCTTTGTGCAAAAAGACTAAGCTAGAAGGAGCAAGACAGATGATCAGGGGTGCACAGTATCTGCCTAAGGAGCGACTAGACAAACAAGGTCTCTTTAGTCGGGGGAAAAGTGGAGAAGGGTTTGCTAGGAGGGACCTGCAAGGTTCCATGCCACTTGGAGAAATGAAAGAACAGTCTTTGCCTAACCTTTGAGATCCCATGGACTGGCAAAGCAAACGCCACAACCAAAGTGGTGCATGTGTCCCCTGCTTACCCTCTCAAATGGGCATTCATCACATCAATCAAGCTTTGGAAATCCTTGCCATGGGGCACTGAGACTTATAGGCATCCACGAGGCAACTGGACTACTTCATAGGAGAGTAAAAAGCACCAGGCTATTCAATAAAGAGACAGGCATCCCCAAGATACAGGTCGCTGAAAACTGAGACCATGTTCCTGAGGAGGTGTGCTTAATGTGCTGCTACACCATGGCACTCTCCATGTCCTGAGGGCACTTGAGGCTTCTGCTCCCAAATCCTGGCTTGACAGACTTTTGCATCACCTAGATAAACAATTCACATGATTTTACGTAACGATCCAGTCATCTGCTGCATACCTCAAAGTGTTGAGGCTGTTTTTAGCAAGTATGATCCAACTCTATTTATCTAACAGCTGAACCTAGACAGGAGGTGTTATCACTGAACGTAGACAGGAGGTGTTATCAAAAATGCAATGCATTTTAATACATTTAATAAATTTTAAGGAGTTCCTTAAAAATGCTTAAAATGTATGGCATGAAAGAAACAGTGAACAGCTTAAGAAGACCGGCACAATGTCACGATCCATCAGGAAGGAGAAAAAGAGAGAAAGGGGGAAAAGGCAGAAGGAAAGTGGGGGCAGGGGGCAGAGGGTGGGCACATATGTGTGTGTGTCTGTGTCTGTGTGTGTGTGAAGAGAGAGAAGGATAGCTACAGAACCTGCTAGGTAAACTGAAACCAAGCAAAAATTCAGAACATTTTATGAAATACGTAAATCACCTATGAGATCTCCTGTTCAAACCCACCAAATTTCGGAGCCCTACCTGAACTCTTGTTGTCTTGATATTGGATGGGTTGAACACTACAGTTTATCAAAATTCTGAAGGACATACTCCTCTAAACACAAAAATTTAGTTTGCAAGAAGAAAAATAACTCAAATAACCTCCACACTTAAAAAGGAAAACTCTCTCTTATTCACAACTTATTAACTAGAAATAAAGTGTTCAAACCCAGGAAAAATCAACAAACAACTGTTTTCCTGCTTTCCAAAACCAGCCTAAGTACTGCAGAATTCCATATGTTGAAGTCACCAGTCAGAACAACTTTCTTAGCTAATTTTAGTCGAATTCCCAAGACATCTCATTTTTCTTTCTTTCTTCAAGATAGTCATTCTGGAATCTGTCAATGACAGACACTGTAACCATCCTTCAGACCTTGTTAAGCACTGTTAGCTATATGGATTTAATATATAACCTATTCAAAAGCGATGTGTTGAAAACATTCTTCCAAATCATTGGCTGCTAATGAAATATCAGCTCTTCCCCATTAAATTATATTATATTATGGTGCTGCTTCACCTCTTCACAATGTAATTCTCTGCTGAGAGATCAAGGATGCTGCCAGTCCCATGCCCTTTAATCAAATCTGAATGCTCAAATGTTTTATCTGGCTTCTACTTGCTAGTCTGGCCTTGCACAGGGTCCCATTTAACTCCTGTGTGGTTTCTATAAAGTCTGACAGGATGTCTTGGCATGATTACAGTTCCTGTATGTGCTGAAGTTATTACTCTGGTATTAGAAAACGTGTTGTCAACCAGGAATTAACAAACCAGGTAAGATAAAATAACTGTAATCCTGCACCTTCATTAAATCTGGATTCAAACTGTGATTATCAAAGAGGAGGAAATACAGGTTTGCAGCTAATGCCCCAGCTGTATGCTGTAGGCTTCAATTCCTGGTACTCTGAAAGATTTCTTGCTTGATCTGGAGCTGTGCCTCTTGGAGCCATGAGATTGTAAGCACTTGTTAAAGCATCTAGTCACGTCTGCAGATCCTTCAAAAGGTTCTTGCATATCACTGTGTTTCAATATTTTACAAGCTTGAAAACTAGCATTTTCTAAAACTTCAACACATATATATCTGCACCTCCAGAAGACTATACACCTTGGAAATATTGAAAGCTGTATGTCTCCACCACTTTTCAGCTGTAAATTTGGGATATCTTTACTAAATACATGTTACTGCAGTGTTTAGAAAATAATTTTATCTAATGATCAGGATCATAGTTGTTTTATGGTCCTGAGATATGACTGCTCCACATACCCATCCTTTAGCAAAAGTAACTTCCTTTGCTTAGGATAAAAGGATACCAAAAAAAACCTATGTACAAAGCAGTTGGCCATGGAGGTAGATCTTAAAGAGTAATGAACAAAAGAGGGAGAAAGAATTATAGTATCACCTCTTAAAGGGTCTGAAAGAGACATCAAAGGCACCTTCATCCACCTGATGATGTGGATTGACTGAAAAAGCAGAAAGGCCAACAGAGGTCCAAAGGCACTTTCAGTTTTGGACCTATCTCTAGAGATGTCAAAGAATTGAAGAAAGAATAAGGAAAGAATGGATATTGAATGAAAGCAAAATGAGAAATATCTTTACTTACTGAATTTTGTTTTCAAATTATTAAAGTGAAGATCTCATTTATTTTTTTGTGTTGGGCAAGTAGACAAAATTACATTGTATACCCAAATTCTATTCCACTCTTAGTGAAAACAATAGGTAGTCTTTTTCTTCCTTAACATCTGCTAAAAGAAGTAGCATTAGAATTACCAGAGTCTGATGAATAGCACTTAGTTACTTCAACATAGCTCAGGAAAATCCTTTGGAAAAAAAAAATTATAATTTTATTACATAAATTTATTGCATCTATTACATGAAACACTCTAAAATTCTTAAGAAAAATCTGCAGAGTTCCAAAAAAGCATTTTTCCAAGAGAAACCTGCAGTTCTGTAGTAAAAGCAACTCAATCAGTTCTCCTATTCTATTTTGTACCCAAGGCACAACATTCAAAACAAAATTCAGCTTTTATTTCCACACTAGAATGCGCTGGTTTCAGCTGAGGTAGAGTTAATTTTCTTCACAGTGGCTAGTATGGAGCTACATTTTGTACTTGTGCTGAACACAGGGTTGATAATTGTAGAGATGTTTTTGTTATTGCTGAGCTGGGCTTACACAGAGCCAAGGCCCTTTCTGCTGTTTGTACTCCCACACTGGTGGGGAAGTTGGTGGTGCAGGAGGGGCTGGGAGGAGACACAGCTGGGACAGGTGACCCCAACTGGCCAAAGGGATATTCCAGATCTGTGACATCATGCTCAGTACAAAAAGCTGAGGGGAAGATGGAGAAAAGGGGGAACATTTGGAGTGATGGTGTTTGTATTCTCAAGTAAAGTATCACACATGATGGGGCCCTGATCTCCTGGGGAAGGCTGAACACCTGCCTGCCCATGGGAAGTGGTGAATTAATTCCTTGTTTTGCTTGTGCTTGTGTCCATGGATTTTGTTTTCCCTATTAAACTGTCTATATCTCAGCCCAGGAGTTTTCCACCTTTTACCCTTCACGTTCTCTCCCCAGCCACACTGGCAGGAGAGTGGGTGAGGGGCTGCTTGGGGTTGGCGGCTGGCTGGATTGAAACCACAAAATATCGTTTACACTAGGAGTTCTCTCATCTCAGTGGTCAGAGACCAATTAGCAGAAAGTGACACCTGGATGTAGAAATTAGTTTGTAACAATTCTAGACCCCATTATAAAACCCATCCAGGAAAGATCCTAAAACTCCATCTCTTTTTTGGATATCTTTCTCAAAAGGAGGAAGATCCATTGTGTTCGGATGCAAAACCTTCCTGGTGTACAGAATAACATCTGAAGAGACTACAGAAGGCACCGAAGTGCTAATTGAAAACTCCTGAATGTGAGGTCTGCTGGGTAACTTTTCTACAACATAAAGAAAATGGATATTTTTGGCAGAACTGAGTCCCTTAGGTTCAGCGCAGATTTTCCTAATAAAACAAAACCCAAACACCACTCTGATTTTTCCCACTTACAAAGTCTGATTGTAATTTCACAGCGAGATATGTGCCCTCACATTGAGAGTGACAGAGCACCAGAACAGGCTGCCCAGGGTGGTCAAGGAGCCTCCCTCCCTGGACACATTCAAAACCCAGCTGGATGCATTCTTGTGTAACCTGCTGGTGACCCTGCCTTAGCAAGGAGTTGGACTGGATATTTTCCAGAGATTGCTTCTAAGCCTGTGTATTGTTTTGGCATGACCTGTTTTTTGGTAGCAGGGGGGTCACAAAGATGGCTCCTGTAAGGAGCTGCTGGAAGCTTCCACCATGTCCTGCAGAGCCAATCCCTGATGGCTCTGAAGATGGACGTGCTGCTGACAAAAACTGGGTCAATGAGAAAGGCTCCTAATGCCTCTGTAATGACATATTTAAGAAGAAAATCAAAACAACATAACAGGTTTTTGCTTCTAGTCAGAGAGGAGGAGGTGACAACATGTGAGGGAAACAACATGGAGACATCAAGGTCAGTGCAGAAGGTGGGGCAGGAGGGTCTCCCGGTGCCAGAGTCCAGATTCCTCTGCAGGCTGGGGTAAGACCATGGTGAAGCAGCTGTGCCCCTGCAGCCCATGGGGATCCACAGTGGATGCAGAGATCCGTGGGGAAGATGCCCACGCTGAAGCAGATGGATGCCTGAAGGAGGATGCTGTGATGCAGGGAGAGACCTGGTGAAGGAAGAGGGCCCTTGTTCCAGGCTGGAGCAGCCTGTCCTTGGAGGACTGCACCCTGTGGAAAAAGTGACCCATGCCATAGCAGTTTTGGGAGGACTATCTGCCCATGGGAGGGTCTCATGTTTGCAGCAGGTGCAGCTCGGCTGCTGCTTGTGAGAGTGGGCCCACGCTGGACAAGTTCATGGAGAACTGTCTCCTGTGGGAGGGACCCCATGATCTCACAGCGGAAGGACTCCTCTCCTGGAGCAGGAGAAGAAAATCTCGGTGGTGAACTGACCAAAATCCCCACCTCCTGCACTGCTGGTGGGAAAGAGGGAGAGACTAGGGGGAAAAAGGTGTTTTAAGGGCTTATTTTACTTCTCATTATCCTCCTCTGATTCTGTTAGCAATAAATTTCACTTTGCAACTTTAATTTGAACCTGTTTTTGCCCTTGAAGTGTTTTCTCCTGGTCTTTATCTCAGCTCAGGAATCCTTTATTTCCTTTTTTTCCAAACATTAAAAATTGGCATATTCAAAGAAGGTGTGGCAGATGGTTTTATCCACTGACAACCCATTTCTAAATTTTGCACTGGAGATATGAACTCCATATTACTTTAATGACTGATTTGACAGTATGTAATATTAAATTTTCATACTTTTAAAAAATCTTTCTGTCCATATTTAAGCACAAGCCTTTATTTGCTTTTTATTTAAACAGGTAAGATCATATGTCCTGGTAAACTTAATATATTGTTTTAATTTTGTTAACTGTATGAGAGTGTCTGTCTTACAGTACCTTGCAGCCTATGAATAGTCAAATATTCTGCTAAGCAATTTCAATTAATATGTCTCTTATGTCATAATCAGAGAAACAGTTTGCATTTTTTACAGGAAATGGACAGGATCCCAGATATACATTGCCTGCCAGAATTTATACTTCCCACCATTCGGAGAAGAAATTGTGCAGGATTTACTACCAATGTTACAATCAGGTTGCAATAAATGTTACTTTGAATTAGCTGTGCTTTAATTTACCATGACTTTTGCATCTCTAAGCACCCTGCTGGAGTTCTGCTCTTAATATTAACTGAAGCACATGGTTCTTTTGTTACTCATTAATGGCCTTTTTCAACAGAAATTGAATTTCCACAGCTGCCATGCACTGCAAGCTCCTAAAGCTGGGTACCCGAAGTGCCTAATCCTGGTGCAACTGACAGATTGTCCTTTGTAGAGGGTTAGAGCTTTCTTCAGGGCTGCCATACCATCTTAGATGGCCTTCCACAGTCTTCTCATCTAGATCCAAGGAGAAGAATCATATCCAGGAAACGGATGGAACTGTTTCTGGAAGTGCTGACACACCTGTTCATTTTAAAAGGCATCCTCTGGACATTATAGGACTTTCCAAGTACTTCAGGTCACAAGTGTGATACCAATCTGGAATGAAAATATTAAACTGTATGAAACTTGACGAAAGCACACTTTTTATTGAATGGCTGACAAGTACTAGGAAAGCACTGAAAAATTCAGTGCTTTCACTCTTCCATTTTGTCAAAGGCTATCAAAATTTGATTCTTACAATTTCCACAATATGTTTCTTAAGGTACAAGGCTCCTACTTAACTGAAAATTCTCCAAAATTCAGAAAAAGCTGAAGACCTTCTCACAGATGATTCCCTAAGTTTTAGCTTTCATGTTTTTCAGATACTGTGCTGCCTGAATGTGTAGCTCAGAGCCTCCTATTAAGCATTAGTAAACTCTCTTCACAGAGTGGGTAGACAAAACAAATCCTTTTCCAGATGGAAACCAAGGGCAACTGTTACAAGTTTTCAGGCCCAAAGGCATAAACAATGGTAGACTGAAGAGAGAAACAAGAAGGATCAGACTCACAACCTGAAGCCGTAATTGGACAATTAACCCCAATATGCAAAAGGACTAAAACTTATAAATGTGTGAGACCTCGTGACGGGTCTTCCACTTTGTGACCATTTTGTGTCCATCTTGGGCGTAGTCCTGGCCAGGCTCTTTTACTGCGCAAAATGCACCCTTAAAGGCCTTTTAATTGTCATGGGTTAACACAGTTTGGTTTTTAGTTAGAGAGGAATATTGCCCTGTAAGAACCTGTTGATTTCCTGTGGAAGGGACAGACACCTATCGGAGGCCAATTTTTAGATACTGACATATTGTTTAACCACGGAGGAAGCTGAATGCGACTTCAGAAATACCCACATAAAGTCCTGATATTGTCTGAGCCGCCCTTTTACCCTTTCCGCTGGCAAGGGAAAGGGAAAGGGGGGCCGCCTGCAGGGGGTGGGGGCCAGCCCCGGCCTGGCCGTGCGGACAGGCCCCGTGGGCTGCCGGTGGGCCCGGGCAGGCTGCGGGTTATCTCCCCCTCCCCAGCCCACCGGGGAAGATGTGTGCCGAGCCCCGGCAGCAGTTCCGAGCTCGGCCCCGCTCCGCTGCGGGCCCCTCCCGGAGCCTGTGCGTGGCCCGGCCGAGCTCTGCTTCTGCCCCCGGCCGGCTGGGCCTACCCCATGAGACCGGGGGTGGCAAGAGGCCCCTCTCCCATTCCGGTGACTCTCAGGCAGAGAGGAAAAGGATGGGGAGAAGCCCGGCCGCTCTGGGATGCCTTGGCCTGAGAGGCTGCCTCCGGGCAGAGATCATGTGAGCACCGCAAGTCCTGGACAAGATTTGACTCTTTCCTGGCACAGATGAAACTTGCAAAGCCCCAACCCTTCTCTGAGGGAGAGCAAAGTCAGAGTGGGAGATATTTAAAGAGACAGTATGAAGATACCAGGGTCGGTGAAAGAGAAGTTGTATCATAAGTGATGAGAAGATAGGAAAGATGCCTTGGTATTTTAGGCTGAAAGGTGAGCCATGGTAATAGACTGTAATATTCTGGAATATCCCTTTAAACCATGGAAATATGGACTGGGGAGATGATTATTCAGATTTGTGGATTTGAGCAAAATTATCTGTGATTGACTGAGNGTGTTTTGAAAGTTTCATTTTGATTCTCATTTTCTTCTTTTAGAGTGTGTTAATAAATCTATCTTTGAAACCTTTAAATTTGGGACTGCTTTGTTTCTCTCCTGATCCTGTCTCACAGCAGAAAAGATACTCAAACCACTACACTAAATTTGATAAACAGAAACAGGTGAACATGAATGCATTACATGGATAAACACCTACTTTATTCTCTTAGCTTTGTCTAGTCTCTGTTCCAGGTCAGACTTTCCAAGGAATCACAGATACTTCATTTCCATAGCCATTTGACCATTTCATGTTTCATAGTTAATCTAGGGACATGGTACTTGTTTCTGTGTGCTAGCATTTCTAATGGTGCAAGACATTTCTGCTAAATATAAGAACTTAAGATAAATTCATTTGTGACATTTGTTTCTCATGTAACCTGACCTTGACTAAAATTATCAGAACATCAAAGAAAGCATTTTGATATAGTACTTGTCAAAGCATATCTGTAGATATAATTCTTCATATCTTTTACTTTGTCAGTCAAGCAGCTTCTGTTGGGGTTAGAGAAAGATATTGAGTACCAGCTGAGCATCATAATTTATGGAGATGGAATACTATAATAAAAGCAACACTGTCAAGAAAGCCTTTCCAGCCTCCCCAACCTGTTTTCTGCCTGTAAATATGCCTTGACCTATCATAAAATCATTGCATCACAGAACAGTTTGGGTTGGAAGGGAAGGGACTTTAAATATCATCTTGTTTCAGCCTCCCTGCCATGTGC
This sequence comes from Hylia prasina, assembly GCA_013397195.1. Classification (NCBI taxonomy): domain Eukaryota; kingdom Metazoa; phylum Chordata; class Aves; order Passeriformes; family Sylviidae; genus Hylia; species Hylia prasina. The sequence goes on from VYXD01005231.1 coordinate 69,199, forward strand.
AAGAACACCTTTACCACTAGACTAAGTTTCTCACAGGCCCATCCAACCTGGCCTTAAACACCTACAGGGATGGGACATCCACAGCTTTTCTGAGCCTCTTCCAGTGCCTCGCCACCCTCTCATCTGAGGAATATATCTGAAGCGTGTAGCTCACTTTGCAAGCTGCAAATTCAGATGAAGTTTGAGATGCAGATTGAGCTCTGG
>VYXD01005232.1:2626-151630 GCA_013397195.1 Hylia prasina
GGTTTGGAGGAGTTTGCAGCTCCCGCCGGCAGAGGCCATGTGGTCATTGCAGGCCTGGGCACATGTAACTCTTTATCTTGCCAGCAGATGATCTTTCAGGCACTGAAAGTTTTTCGCACAGCGAAGACAAGATAAAGTAATGGAACCATGAAGAAGAGAGAACATGAGACTGAGTCAGTGAAGAGAGAGTGAAAAGACTATTTGAGGCAAAGGAAAAGGAGTGGCCTAATTCGGCCGGACATTTTTTAATTAATTATTGGAATTCCTGTAACATATAGATGCTGTTTAGGGGGGGATGTAAAGTGCTAGTATAAGTGATAATGTTGGATTTTTGTGCTCCTAAGGGAAAAAAGGAGATTTTGAGTTTTGAGATGCAGATGATTTTGGAAATAGGAAAAAGGAGAATGTTTCATTTATGCTAGAAGGGGCATCCTTAAACCATACCCCTAATAAGCAAATTATGACCCATATGCAGTGTTGGGAAAGCTGCTAATGGGTAGGATTGCACAGTTTGCAGAGGCTCCTTTTCAGGCCACCACAAGTGTGTGGCATAAAAGCCACCTGAGGACTGTTCCTCGAGTGACCATGTCTCCATGGGACTCAAAAAGACTCCTTTCCTAAAGAACTGATGGAAGATTATTTTTGTATGGTAAAACTGACTGAATTTACAAGTTTTGTTTTTTTCATGTTGTGTGTAAGAAAGTGCATACTTTTGGGGGGAGAGAAGGATGGTCTGAAAGTTTAATTTGTTGTTTATTTAGGTTTCTTTCCTTTTCTTATTTTCTTCTTAATGTGTGTAAATAAATTATCCTTTTGTAATTTTAAGGTAAGCTTGTTTGCTTTTTGAATTCTCCTGGTGATATATAAAATTGTTAACACTTAACCCTTCACAACCAGTCAAACCAGTTGACTAAGCTGAATCAGACCCCTACCAGAAAGTAAGAGAAGATCCTCCCGCATTCCTGAATTAACCAGATCAAGATAGCAATGGACCAAAAGCTACAAGAAGGAATTTATTGATCTCCTGGTATCATAAGAATAAGACATAGAACAACTAAAAGGTGCGAACATGAACTTTATCTACAAGGAGTAATAAAATGTTAATTTGGTGACATGGGAAAGGCTGGGGGGGCCGAAACCAAGAAAACATCTGAACTCAAACGAATGTTTAAATAATGCATTAAAGTCTATTGCATATGTAACATACTGATCCTTGAAACACAGGATCTGAAAGGGTAAGGTGTGCTGTCTGGCTTGGTGCCAGGCACCCTCGGCTGAAAAACTGGTTTTGCTTTAGTCTGTCTCCTAATTGTCTATTTTTTTTATTTTTATTAAACTTATAAATTTTTCTAAGAAAGTGAACCTCGTTTTTCACACAACCCAGTACCAATCTGATATTCTAGGATTCTATGACTTCATCCTCCACCATTGGAATCCCAGGTATGTTTTTGACTTGTGCAGCTGGGCAACTCTACACTGTTGCTTCTGTGGCCAAATTTGCCAGATCAGTGTGACACTGCACCATCTTGCAGCAAGGTGTCATCTCTCGTTTTCAGGAGCCCTTGTTCATGCCCTGAGCATTGCAAGGAGGAAAGCTGCTGACACTGCATCCTCCGTGCCCCTGCTGCCCTCGCCCCTTCCTGCAGTTCCAGCCCTGTGCTGCCTGTGAGGGACTGCTGAGGTGATAAATGCTGCTGTAGCTACCTCCTGTGCCTTTAATATTCCTCTCACACCAAGCAATCACCCTCTCCCAAGTGCAAGGAGAGCTCAGCCGGGCTTTTCTCCGCAGTTGCTTTGCAGCTCTGCCCACAGTGCTGCAGAGCTGCTGGCTCAGGCTCTGCAGAGAGAATGTTGCAAAGAACATTGTGTGTTTCATTTCCAGTGGCACAGATGATTATCTGCTTCTTGCTCTTGGTTTGTTATGATACATCTCAACCTTTATTGTGCCACATGCCCTGGGAAGAGTTTTGTCCCTCAATGCACCTTTGCCTCTAGAAGATTTTAGCCTACCTGCTAAATAGGCGGTCTAATTATCTGAAAAATGTTACCTCTGAATCCAGTTTTTTCCTCCTTCCCAGACACATTTTACTTTCTCAAAGACTTTGGTCCTGAACAGCATCATGTTCAGAGTTAAGGGTATTTCGAGGACTGCTCTGCTTTGATGAGCTGTAACAAATGACAGCCCCTGAGCGACCTGCCCCTTGCTAGTGCAGTGCCATGGTTAGGGAAACGGGTTTAAACTCATCCCAAACCCTGCGAGGGTGACTGAGGTGCTTGAGGCTGGATTTTGAAGCCAGGACACCCAGCTGCATCCTGTTCCTGCTCTGCTGCCCTCACTGTGCCACTGCTGCTGTAGTTTATCACACGAGCAAGTCAAGAGGCATTAATTACCCTCCAGCCAGAAGGCCACAGAGCCTGCAGGGATGGCACCTGCATGTCCTTCCTGCTTAGCACCAGGCTGTGATATCCCTTGGGAAGAGGAGCTGTGGTTGAGGCCACGAGAAATTCCAGCTCAGTTTCCATGTACCAGTGGCAGGGAGCTGGGAGAGCCTGAGGGATGGGTGTTAGCAAGTGGCTGTGAAGCGCAGGGAGCATGGGGCCAGCCATGAGAAGTAGGAACATGATGCAAAAACAGTCCGTGCAGCACCTGAGCAGGGTCAAGTGTCTTCCCCAGCTCCTCCTTGCTCTTTCCAGGCAGGAATAATCCATTTCCTACCCTCTTTGTGGGGCATACTAGGTGCCCCTAGGGTGGACCCACAGCCTCTGGTCATACCCAGCCAGGGTGGCCCAGGAGAAACTCAAGACCCCCCAATGGACACCGGCAGACCCCTTCACCATGGGTGATCTGGATATACAGTCAGATGCCTCTGCCACCTGAACACACTCCCCCTCATTCAAGAGGCTTCATTTGCCTTGGAAAGAATCAGATGAATCTTGATGGGGCTATTCTTGCTGAGGGTTAGAAGCAGATATGGCCGAATGCCACTCTGTGTCCATCACTGCTCATCCCGGGCTGCGGCTTGGGCACCGGGAGAGCCCTGGGGCTGCCAATGGGACGCTCCTGGGAGCAGCAGGATGCTTGCAGGAACAGCTGCTCTTCGCAGGGATGGACAGCATGCAGCAGTGTCACTGTAGAGCAATTAGCTCCCATTTATATCTGTTAGGTGTGTGATTAGTGTCCCATTAATGCAATTAGCACGGTGGCATTAGCAAAAGTATGTAATTAGCACCAAGACAGCTGCAGCTCAGCTATTGAGCACCACACGGCTCCTATTTTGGGGTTTATCTGAGCTCAGTGAAAGGGGACAGCTGGCAGTCCCCTCCTCAAGCACTGGACAGGCTGGTTTCTATGTTCAGCCCTGGCTGTGCACCCCCTCCTGCTCCTTGCTTGTTTACTTCGGCTGCAATAGAAAGCAATTCCCTACCTTCCGTTCTTGCTTTAAACTCCCCGAGCTGTTTCAGGGAGCTGATGAAGAGTGTCCCAGCTGTTTCCCAGAGCTGCTGGATGTGAAGCTGGGGTTTATCCTTTTAGGAGGTCAGAGGACCAAATCTGACCTTCCTTTTCTAAGCCTTTTATTCTCCTTGTGACTGTCCCTGTGGTCACTGCCAGGGGGACGAGGGTGGACAAGGGAAGGAATCACGTCTGCCCCTTCCCAGCCATACTCTCCAAGGTGGCCCCATCCCACCTTGGCAAGACATCAGTCCATGTCACAGCTTGGTTTTCAGAGTCTGACAAGCTCCTCCACACAGCACCAACACCGCTGGCCTTTCAGGATGTCAGGGAAGGAGAAGGGCTGTGTGGGATGGGGACAGCCTGTGGAGCTCCATCCAGCTCCACCAGAGATGTCACCTTCCAGTTCCATTTCCATCCAGCTCCACCAGAGATGTCACATGTCACCTTCCCAACCACCAGTGCGAAATCCCTAGCCCTTTTCTGGAAAGACCAACAAGCCACTGACCAGCACATTCATGAGTGAGGGCTGAGCAGAGGAAGCTGTGGAATAGCAAAGGTCCCTGCCAGCCCTCGCTCCAGTGAGGATATTTGGCTTTGGGAGAGCTTCTGACAATTCTGATTAACAGCTTCTTCATCTATTCACGCTGGTCATAAGCGCTGGGAGCTCAGGGCTGTGGCAGCCTTATAATCAAGATGGTTTGAAAGAAGCAATTTTCTCCTCTTGCAGCTTGGTTAATTCTCTTTTAATTGCTTCCCATTCTGCATAGATTTCCCTTGTTTGCCATGGCACTGGCTCCACACTTCCTCCTCTCCAGCAGTGCTTGACTTGTGCCTTGTTTTGCCAGATTGTTATTTGTGATGATTTGGGCTATGCCAGTGCCTTCAAAGCTCCCCACACAATTTAGGTGTACCATGCCTGGAGTTGCAACTTCTATAGGAGAAAATCTCTGAGGATTGGGCTAGGCTTTGTTCCTTGTTATCACATTATGTGTGGGGGCACTGCTTTTGGAAAAAGAAATGGAAAAATATGGGAATTACATATAGGTGGGAAATTTAGCTGCAGGAAATGTATCTTCTTTGGGAAAAAATAAACCCAGCTAAGCAGAATGAATTGTTTAACACTAAGGTTTTACCCTGGAGGTCAAAAGAGATGAATGAAGCCTTTTTAAGCTGATCTGAATTAAAATATGTGGGATTTACCCATTTTAAGGTTGGGTTTGTGTGCAAGGGCTAACAACAGGAAGAAAAGGAGTTAGAACCCTCCTGACCAAAGAAACAAAGAAGCTGATAGAAGTTTTGACAAGGAGCTGGGGACCAGCATCCAGGACTCAGTTGTATTGGGAGCACGTGATCCTGGATGTAAGCAGTGAGACTGCTCCAGAAGTGGGTGGGATGCACTTCGATCCAGTTTGTGATTTATGCATCAAACCTCAATTCTGGCAGGGGGAAGCCATTCCTCCTTTTCCTGGTACTCCAGGCCCTTGTCCAAAGTTCCTCTCCAGCTCTCTTGGAGCCCCTTTGGGCACCTGAAGGGGCTCTAAGGTCTCCCTGGAGCCTTCTCCAGCTGAACAATCCCAGCTCTCCTTGCGTGTCTCCAGAGTAGAGGAGCATCTCCATGGCCTCCTCTGGAATCACTGCAGAAGGTTCCATGTCCTTTCTTTTTTGAGGTCTGCAGAGCTGGACACAGCACTCCCTGCATGCAAATAGGGTGAGACATTCCCCAGAGGGAAAAAATAGTCTACTTTATGTGCTTATTTATTATTATTCAATGTACAGCCTCCTTACCACCTCCTTAAATACTCCTTAACCACATTAATGCATTAAAATATATCTCCCTTTAGCCACCCAAATAATTTTAATCAGAAACATGAGCATTTCTGTTACTCTGGCTTGGATTAATGATGGAGTGTCACTCAAACTCCAATCAGGATGCAATTATTTTTGCCTTATAATCCAAGGCTTTTCGTGAATATCTCATCCTATTTTCCTTTTGAACTAGCTGGCAGTCACACTGCTTTTTCCTGACTTGTACTAAGATCCTGCTTCTGTGCTTGTGTGTTTCACTCTCAGGCAGCAGTTTCCCCTGTTTATTTCTCAGGTCTCTGGCTGCTGCTGTGCCAATAATTGTTCCTCTGCTATTGGGATTGCTGGGAGTGCTTAACCCAGGGCTTCCCTTTTTGCCCCATATTTCACATCCCCACAGGATTCTTCAGAGCCACCAGCTCCATCTCACTCTCCAGCCATCCCAATTGCAGGAAGAGCCTCATCCAGCCTCCAAGACCTCACCTGGCACCCCCAGAGTTGCAAGCACAGGTCAGGAGACCCTACTGGATGCAATATCACTAGATCATCTGCTCTTCCAAAGACTGGTTTCATCCCAAACAAAGCTGACATTCTTCTGGAAGGAGAGAGATGTTAATAGTCCCTGGCAGTCAGAGAAGATCCTTTGGGACTGAGCCAGGGGTTCTGACACCTCATGTCTGGAGCTCAGCCACACTCAGAACACAAACCCTGAAGATTTTTTGCTGGCTGGGCTTTGACAACCATGTCACCAACACCATGTTCTGAGAACGGCAGGTGGGGACAGATCCTTGGTGATTTGCCTTTATGAAAAATGGGGAGACAGAATATGAAGCAGCTAGGGACGAGGAGAGGATGTGGACATCTGGATCTCAAGCATCTGCATTGGGATCACTGGGTACTGGCCCTGTGGGCACAGTGCTGAGTGAGGGAAGTTGTAACCCTTCTCCTGCTGTACCCAGAATTAGGGTCTGGTGGGGCACCTGGATACATCAGCCAGCTGGCTGGAAGTGGAAGCTGCTCAGAACAGACAGCAATTGTGTTTGCTGGGGTTGGCTGAGTCAGGGTCGGGTGCTAGGGACTTTTCCTTAGGGCAGAAGGAGGCTCTGGGCTGCTGAGGAGGGTCCCAAGCCCCTTCTCACTAATGTCTCCTGAAGCAGGTCTCAGACCTGTTTGGAGGATGCTCTGGGGCTGGAGGATGCTCTGCAGCAGAGGTGTCTGTCAGGATGATGCTCAGCCAGCAAAGTCAAATATTTCCCAGAATCCATAGCAAATCTGTGCCTCAGTTTCCACACTAGCAGGAGGTTCAGCAACAGATTTCAGCAGCCCAAAGGCAAAGTTCCCATGGAAAATTTTGCCTGACAGGGAGGAGGGCAAGGCCAGGGACCTCAGCCATGGTGCTTGCAGAGGCTTTCCTGGGAGTAGGTGGTTGTGGACCGCAACTATTTCCAAACAAACCTGGAAAACCTGGACAGTCCTTGGTGCATATCCCTCTAGATGAGGGCACCAGCTAGGAGGATGGACTCAGTTGTGGGTGAGCTCACAAATTCCTGGTTGTGGGATTAACCCATCCCTGCTCTGTGCAGGTGCCAATTCCAGCAGGCTGTGTGATCACACACTTCTGCTGCCTTCAGTACAGCCTGGGGGCTCCTCAAGGATCCTTTTCTCCATGGCTGAACAGATGAGCTCTCCCATGGAATCACTTGTGTCTCTGATCTTTAGTTTTTCTCCAAATTGGAAAAATACGTCCCTCTGAAATTTTCATGAGGGTGGCAGAGCTGTGTGTCTCCCACCACCAGATGTGACTGAGAGCCATTTAACTGGGTGACAAATGTCAGCACAAAGCTTGCGCTGGAGAGAGCAGTGAAGGAGGGGGCATTGGAATTAAAGGATGAAATATTTATTTGGGAGTTTAGCAGTGCTCAAAGGACAACACAGATGAGAGGCATCTTGGGGCAGACAGTGCTGAAAGCCACAACTGAACCCACTGGGTTGTAAACTGCCACGAGATTTCCACAAGATTTCCTCTCTCTACTGACCTCCCACCCATTCCAGAGTCCTTACCTGCCTGGAAAGTACAGCAGGGTTCAGTATCCAGGAATAGCCCAAAGCTGTGGACCACCAGACAGTTCTGTGTTGTCTGAAGAAGGGGAATGACAGCCCTGCTTTGCTTTAAATACCAGCCATAAATCCTCTGAGTGACATGCTGTGGAACTGGGTGGTCCTGGCTCTGGCAGTGGGGATATTTACACAGGGCAGGCTGGTTGGAAGGTAGGATGAAGGCACAGATGCTCCACAGGGAATCAGGATACAAGCTTCCCTCTGCCTCCATTCAGGCTCTAGAGGGCAGGTTTTCTCCATTGCTGGCCCTTGGTTTGCTGAGGATGTATCTCAGGGCACCCAAACGTTGATCAGGTGGTGGTGCTGAGAGGGTGGGAAGTGACTCTAGCACATTAAACCACCTCCATGGTGGGTTTAATGTGTCAACCAAATAAACAAGCTAAATAAAAATCCATCTCAGTGTGCTGGAGAAGCTCCTGTGCGTCATCCCACTGGGATATCCCATAGCACCACGAGATCCCATCCTTGAAGGTCCCATTTTGCTTTTCCCAGCTCAGAAAGGTACCAGGTCAACACAAAAGGTTAACACAGGATGATCCCAAGAGACTTCAGTCTTGTTAAGAGCACTGGATTTGCTGGTCATTAATTTCAGGGTTACTTAATAACTTTAAATACAATCATGTAATCAGCGGGAACCCATAATTATTATTTATGTGCATGGTGCTTACTAAATTACAGTGCTCTCCAAGGCTCTGTGTGATGAACAAATTAATTCTGCATCAGAAGAGCTTGACCAGAAATCTGTTTGTGTCTGAATTTCACTTGTAAACATTGATGTATGAAATGGAAGTCAAGTTTAATTGGCCGTCCCTCCTGCTGTGAAACACATTATGTTTTTATTCTGTATTAGCTCACCTGGCAAGGGAGAAAATCTGGAGGACTTTCTCCAGTCCTGATGGTACTTATCTGGAAAACCCATGTGGGATTCGCTTGGATGAGATGGTGTGGGTACCTCTGTGGAGAGAGCCACCTCCATGCTCTGGGCACATGGATTTGGGGTAGAAAGGAGACAAAAAAGCCTCTGGACCAGTGGGATGCTGAGCCCTCTGCAGTGTGAGGATGCTCCCATGGAAACTGCGGCTGGGCTATGCCAGGGTTGTCTTTTCCAAAAGATAAACATGCCCCAAAAATCCTTTTAAGAGTAATTGAAGTATTTTTAATCAAACAAGACTGAGAATACACACTCCAGCTACAGAAAGCAAAGTCACATCAGTTGGAGCAGACCACGAAGAAAAGGGAAAAACAGTGATGGGAACACAGATGCTTCTGTTTGGGTTTCTTTCTTTGGTTTTTCAATTTCCAGCCTCTTTCCACCAAAAGACCCCACTTTAGAAAAATCCAAATTGAACATGTAACACATCATTTTTTGGCAACATCACTTGCAGGGATGATGAAAAAAGCTCTCTGGGGTATTTCCCCTTCTCCATTGCCAGCAGATCTTTATTAGCTCCTGTCAAAGTAGCCATCAGAGAAACCAAGACACAGAAGACACAAGTCTACTCCTTGCAGGGCAACAGCAGAAAGTGTCCATAGAGCTGGGAACCGTCACTTTTCTCATTGTTTAACTCCAGGTGTCTTTCACACCTGTATTTTGAAGAAGGGGGAGTTATCGGGACTGTTGGCAGTGGCTGAACTTGAACAAAGACTGAAACGTGCCCCATATTCAGGGTATGGTCCTTGTTGTGGTCACTGTGTCATACTGGGAACTGTTGCTGTTCCCAGCAGGTTATTGGAGTCAATGGGATATTTCCAGTTTGGCTGCATTGTAGTCATGCAGATAGAAAATCAGAATGGGAGGGAAGTGGGAGGAATTTGCTCCAAACTATTAAATTTCACAAATGTTTGAAGAAAGAACCCAGAGGTTTTCCCTATGCTTCCCTTTAAATAAAAAAAATGCAAGATTTTATTCCTTTCTGGTGGTATATCCTGAGGAAATCACAGAATACTGCAATTTCAAAGATGTTTAAATCCTCCCAGGGCAGGAAGCATTTATGCCTGTTCTTCATAGTGGGAAAACTGAGGCACAGAAGTGTGAAGGGGCTCACACCAGACCCTGTAAGGCCCCAGTGGCAAAATCCCTGGCATGCAAAGGGCACAGTCCATAAACCTGCTGTATTCTGTCCCCTGCCTGGGCATCCCCAGACCTAGTATGGGACAAGGAAAAGGAGGCTCCCCAGAGGTCAAGGCAAATCCCTCCACTTGCATGGACCTCTCTGCTCAGCTGCTTTCAATGTCCACATGGAAGAGGGCAGTGGGAGAGCAGGAACTGGGGACAATCTGGAGTCCTCAGAATGGGGAGGGAGATAGGAAGGGAGGAAAGGAGGTTGCTGCTCCTCCAAGGCACTTAACCCCAACATGGGGATGGTTCGGTCCCATCCCCTGCACAAGAGCAAGGAGCAGCTTTGGCACTGGGCCTACCTGCCCAGGTAAAAGCAGGGCAAGGAAGAGGGGGCAAAGCCAGTGCCTGACCCTGCAGTAGCTGCCTTTGGGGATTTCAGCCACTGCTCCACTGCAGGGCTCCCTCACCTTTGCACCCTCTGAGCAGGGACATAGAGTCAGCCTGAGGTCCAGGGCTGTGCAGAGACCTGTGGATGCATCTGGCCTGGACCAGAGTATTTAACTAATTCCTGTGCTTCCCTCCAGATCAAGCACACTCTGTGTGGCTGTTTAGAGCCCCTAGGACCCATCCTCATGGGAGGAGAGTTCCCTCCCCTCTCCCACCCCATTGCTTTACCCCACCTTTGGTGTCAAGATAAGAAATGACCTGGTCAGACCAAGCAGCAGTTACAGAACATCTGGAGACCCAGCAAGTGACAGGGGAAGGACTCAACCACAGTGCTACAAAAACACAGCCACATGAAGCAATGTCTGCAATCACTCCAGGGCTCTTCATTCATCCCCTTCCAACATACAGGACTTTGGCTCCTCTAGAGGGTTCCCCCCACCACCAGCAGCATTCCAGCATGTGCTCACTGGAAGGCTGACCTAGCCTCCGATTATTAGCCCCATAAGCTGTCCCAGCATTATCCTGGTGTCCTGGTCACCTCAAAGCAGACAAACCCGATAAAGGCAGTGACATGAAACATCCTGCCCAGGATGGAGCTGGCAGAAAGTTGCTGCAACCTCTCCAGGTTCTTCTGGCTCTTTCTGCCTTGCCAGCAGGTCACACATATGCCAGGGAGATGACAAAGCAGCATCTCAGCTGTCCTGTCCTCCAGGCATGCTCAGCAGACGGGGCAGGAGCTGTGCAGGTGTCCCATGACTGAGTTCATGCTCTCCTTGCGGGGCTGGGACCACAGGCAGGACCTGGTCCTGTGCCGTGCCCCCCCTCCCAGGGGTTCCCCACAGTGGGGATGTCAGTTCCTGGTGCGGCCTCTTGCTCCCAGCTCAGACAGCTGTGGACTGCTTGATGCTGTGGAAGCTGACGCGGGTCGGGGAGGTGGGGATGGACATGGCCCTGGCCACGCGGGCACGGATGGAGTGCTTGTCCTGCCACCGGTGCCACCGCTTCCGTACGGCTGATCGCACCTGGGCGAGATGAACAAGGGACGTTTGGTCATCACACAGAGGCTGTTCAGACACACCAGCCATCCTTCTCCTCAGTCCTCCAGCCAAAAATGGATTAATGGTATGTGATTTAGTAAAAAAACAGGTTCACGTGAGGTAAACCTTCCTGAGCCAGCAAAGGTGTGGAAGCATTTGGAAGAGGCAGAGGAAAGAGCTGCCCATAGCCCCAGGATTCGCTTCTACTCTTGGCTCCTTTGCTTTCTGCTCTTTGTGTTTTGGGTCAGAGCCTGAGAGATGTCCTCATTCATGTGCAATCCACATGTGTATGGGGCTCACCCTGGGGAAGGATTTCCCTGGGAGGACCCTTGGCTCTGCTGCACCAAATCACACAGGTGCACCCTGAGAGCATCTGTTCTTGGGGGTGGATTTTCCTCCTCCAGAGGAGGAAACAGACAGCAGCCATTCCTGTCTGGGCAAAATCTGGGGCTGCAGATGTTCCTGGGGCTGGAGGTGAAGCACCAATTATGATCACCAAAGACCTTCAGATGGGGAATTAGGGACCACCACCCCCCAAGCCCTGTGCAGCAGTCGAGCCTCGTGCCAAACTTGTCTGCTTGCAAGGAAGGGTGTAGACCCCCACAAAAAACCCCAGCCCCATGTGCTTACCTCGCTGTTCAGGAAGCAGTAGAAGACAGAGACAAAGAAGCCCTGGAAGGAGACAAGCAGCAGAGTCACAGCCAACTGGTACCCCCAACCCAGGAGCTTTGGAATAGCTCTGAGGTTCGGGGATGTCTGGTTTTGGGATGGGGCAGAACCAGGATGAGGCATCAGCCAGGATGGGCTCCTCTACATCCCTTGGTCAAAGGACTGGGATGGAGGCCAGTGTGGAGGACCATTACCTGGAAAGACTCCAGAAAGGAATTGAAGTATATGAAGACTATCCTGGAGATCTCATCCTCCCCCGGGTTGACAAAGAACAGCATGTAGGTGATCCCTAGCAAGGGCAGCAGCACCAGTGTGGCCTTGACTGCTTTCCTAGGGCGAAAACAGGGACCTGAGCCGCTACAGTGCAGCCCCGGGCACAAGGACTCTGCCCATCCCACTCCCAGCACCAGCATGGCTTGGACAGGTCTGCTGGGACTTAAAAACCAGTGACTGGGGGAGGATGGAGCCAAGTTAGGCTGTTTTCTAGTGCAATTCCCAAGGGACTGGGCTGGTTTGAACACTGGTCCCCTGCTCTGCTTCTCCACCCAGAAAAGGGCAGTGGAGAGCAGAGGCCTAACCTTGAGCAGGCATCGAATGATTGCTTGGCTGATCTACAGCTCAATTAAAAAGGAATTAAAGAGGGTATAATAATTCACACCCTTCAACATGAGTTTGTGGAAACCTTATCTCAGGTAATTAATTTGATATCTTGATGAGATTACAAATGCAGTTTGTGAAAAGTCATAGTGCTGATACAGAGTGTGGGAAGGATTGGGGCTTGGCACCTCATTCCTTTGGATCAGGGGACAAGAACAATGCCAAGTCATCATTTTTTGCTTAAAGATCCTGTTAATGGACAGATTCCAACAGTCGATGGTCATCTCTGAAGGGTCTGAGCTGGGCAGGGAGGGGGTCTGGGACCTCTTTTGCATCTCTGACTTAGAGAAGGAAACAGTTCCTGACACAGATAGTCTGATGACATGGAGGAGCTGGAAAAATACAGTACAGCACATTCACTGGTGTAGCTTCTCCAAGGGAGCAGCCATGGCAGCAGGGGACACATCAGCTTTTTACCATCTAAGGTGAGCTGGAGCCCTCCAGGGCTATCCCTTGCCTGGTTTAAGCAGAAGTGCACAGTTTATAACATACCAAATTCTCCAAGTTTTCCTGTCCCACAGAATATTTCTGGCAAATGAAAATGTTCTCCTGCCCAAAGGTGATAAACTCTCTCAAAATGAGGCAAATACTGGAAAACCAAAAGTCTCTCAGAACTGCTGAATGGAGCCAACCAGCCTTTTCCCAGAACCTTCATCTTTGCTTACCCCAAGCTGAACCCCTCATCCCAGCTCAATACTCTGTGATGAGGAAAGCTGGCATTTCCCAGTAATAGAACCAGAATTTTTCCATTCTCAGCTGAAAAAAACCACCCTCCACTTCAAAACAGTTTCTCTTGACCCAGCACACAGCGAGACTCCCCAGTTCCTGCCCACAAAGTGATCCAGACAATGATGAAGCCCAAAGTGTCTTCTATTCCAGGTTCTTTTGGGAACTGCTCTGACTGTGCATCTCATGTTGTCTGCAAAATATTCCCCAACAGGCAAGGAAGGGTTAAATTTTCCTGCCTTGTGCTGTGGGAGTAGTGCCTTCTCCTTTACAAGGTGTTGAGGCGACATCAATTCATCACTCCTTCCTCAGCTTTTGCTTTTCTGTCAAGCAGTGATTTAATTCTCACCTCCATGCCAGGATTTGCAGCTCCCAGCCTGCAGAGCTCATCAGATCCCACCAGAACAGGCTTTTGCAAAGAGACTCCAATCCCAAAAGTTCACTTCAAAGGCAGAAACAGCCATCCACACTCTACATCACAAGGCTCTCTCTAGCCAGATTTAATGACCATGTGCCTCCAAAGAGCATTTGAGGTGCTCTTAGGTGTCTCTCCATGCTCCCATCCCCTTGCTACCTGGCTAATAGGGCTGTTCCCATCCCCACTAATCATGAGAGAACCCGGTTCCTAGGTTGGCTTCCTGCAGGGTCGCTCATGCTCTTACCTGTACTGGATTGTCTCTGACGTGGTTGAAGCTCGGAGCTTTGTCATGAGGATTCGGACAATGTTGAATAGAAAGATGAAGTTGATCTGGGAGGAACAGGGTTACTGGTTGGTGTCTGTTCCCCCAGTATTTCCTCTCATTTCCTCTGCAGTGGGGTGGGGTAGGGAGATGGGGGAGCCAGGGAAATGGGAATGTTTCCTCTTGAACCTGATCTACTCCCTTCCATGCACCATGAGAGGATGTTTGACTTTTTTAAAAACAGTTGAACAATAAGATTTAGGAGTTTGCTCAAGGGACCAGGGCAGCAGGGCATGCCAGGACATTGCCAAGGAAGGAAAAGTGCTAGAGAAAGGACTGAAGGTAAAAAAGTAGAGGGAGAGGAAGAATCTAAGGTGGAGAGTGGCTGCCATCATAGCCAAGATCTGCCTGGCTGCTGTCCCGGCTGCCGAATCACTAATAAGCGAATGGGAAGGCATCTTTGGAGCTGAGCACAATTGACAGGAATTAGTAGTGCCCTGGCTGCCTGATGGGCTGGAAAATGGGAAGAAGGATCAATTATTCCATTATGCCAGTGGCTTTTACTCCCTTGAGTTTTCTCAGCATTGGGCAAGGAGGAAGGAACAGTTTTGGGACTTTGTGCATGGCTTTCCCCCTGCAAACACAGGTTGGACCCCCAGCTTGTGACCTACCACCTCTGCTCTTCCTTGTCCCTCCTCAAAAGACAAAGCCCCATCCATGTGACCCTTGGATCAAGCATTGCTACTCAGATGGGGACCAGGAACAGAGAGGTGGAATCAGGATCAGGTAATGGAGTCAAGGATCCCAGGCTTCTGCAAATGCTTGACAAAACATCCACCCACACTCAAACAGTGCCACGGCAGGGATGGAGGGACCTACTGATGCATGTTGGAGTCTGCTGATGGGACATCCCTGTCAGAATGAAGTTTCCAGGCTCCTTCTGCAGCCTACCCCAAGCCCAGAATTACTCAAGGGGCAATAAGGGTGAGGAGCAGTGCTGCTGTGGGGTAGCAGAACCAGCCCCAGCAGAGTGAAGCTAAATGAGGGGTTCATACCCTGTACAGAAGTAGCTGTGTCCTACCTGCACACAGAAGGACTTTATATTTAGCACACAAGGTCACTTTGCTCTTACCAGAAGCACCAGGATCATGGGGCCTTGGTAAATGTAGTCAGTATAAACACCTGCTCGCTTCCCAAACCAGCACCTGCAAGACAAGGACAAGCAGTGTTGGGGACAAGCCTGACATGGGAGTGATCTGGATAGACTCCTGTCCTTGCACAGCATCTGTAAGTCACTGTCTGTCAGGTGAAAGCACTAAAACCTAAACTGTTGCAGCCATTGTGGAATAGCTTCCCTGGAAAGTCAGTAAAAGGAGGTGCATGTGGACTTGTGGGAGTGTTTATGGGCCCCATATGGATGTGGGAGCTGGTTATTGCAGCACAAGCAGGGACATCCTCCTCACAAAGAAGGTGGCTGTCCCCACTCTGTTCTGCAGGGGGCAGCCTCACTTTACATCCTGGGGGCAGTTTTGGGCACAACAATGTAAGAAAGATCTGAAGTCACTAGAGAGTGTCCAAAGGAGGGACAGGAAGACGGGGAGCAGTCTGAAGGGGCCACATAAAAAGCAGCTGAGGGCACTTAGAATGTTCAGTTGGGGCAGATGAGACTGAGTTTAGACTTCACCAAGGACTGCAGCTCCTCCCCAGGGGCAGCCCTCATCTCTGCTCCCTGTGACCAGGGACAGAACCCAAGGAAATGGCCTGAGGTTGTGTCACAGGGGGATTTGGGATGGATCTCAGGGAAAGGTTCTTCCCCCAGAGGGTGCTGGCACTGCCCAGGCTCCCCAGGGAATGGTCCCAGCCCGAGGCTGCCAGAGCTCCAGGAGCCTTTGGACAACGCTGACAGGGATGGACACGGGGGGATTACTGGGGGGCCTGGGCAGAGCCAGGAGTGGGACTTGATGATTCTTGTGGGTTTCTTCCAACTCAGCATATTACATGATTCTCCATAATCTCACACACACAGGCCCAGGTCAGCTCTGTCCTCAGCGAATGCTGCGGGAGCTCACTCAGGTCCTGGGAGCACTCCCTGTCCTGGGAGCACCTTGTCAGGGTTGTTCAATCAGTGCCTGTGTGAGTAGCACAGGGCTTCTAAAATCAGCAGGGAAAACTACCTTTGGAAACCAGAACAAGTTGCTCAAAGGGCATCTCAATGGGCTCCTTTCACCTTCCCACTCTGGGATGAACTCTCAGGTACCTGTTAAGAGCTTCATTAGCAGGTGCCTGTGAAAATGGCTCAGGTGGGGGTAATTTAGATCTCTGCTGGTTAAATCCCAGCTCCCTTTAGCAAACCTATTGTAGGGGGATCTGGTTTAATCTCTTTTTCCCCTTAAAAATCACATTTGCCTTTAAGGAGAAACAAGCAGGGACAGGGCTTGTGCTGCAGAGAGCTGAATGGTGGGATAAAAGAAAGAATGAAGAACAGTATTCTTTTTTTTCCTCCCTGACAGAATTCCTGACACAACTGATCCCTGAGGATTTGGGATAGAAAGAAGAATGGAGGATAAGAGCAATCAGGCTCACTTCTCGTTGTCGTAGTAGAGCTTCCCAATGGCCCAGGCAACGATGATGGGAAAGGGGATACCTGCAGGGGAATACACAGGTGAGTGTCAGAGGTGCAAGGTTGCCACAAACCACACTGTAACAGGGGTTTTCTCACACACAAACCACCCAGTGAGATGATGTGTCCATGTATATCCCATCCTCCTGCTCCTGGCACCCTTTTTGCAGCTCTTTGTGCGCAAGAAGAACTGGAGCAGGGGATGGAGGGGGCATCACCCATCACTAAACCCTGGGTACCGCTGGATGAGGGGAAGCCTGGCACTCACACCAGCCGATGCAGATGAACATCCACTTGCGGAGCTTGTCTGTGGAGTAGGTGAGCACGATGGCCGTGTGCAGGTAGCAACCCTCGCCAAACATCCAGAAAAAGTTGGTGACATGGAAGTAATTGTAGGCAGCAGTGACCAAGCGGCACCAAACCTGCCAGGAGATGTGGAGCCTGTTGAACTCTGTGTCACCATGGTGCAAACAATGCACGGAGCAGCACAGACCCCCGGCAGAGCAGTCAGCGTCATCCCTGGAAGTGTCCAAGGCCAGGTTGGATGGGGCTTGGAGCAACCTGAGATAGTGAAGGTGGCCCTGTCCATGGCAGGGGGGTTGGAACTAAATGATCCTTAAGGTCCCTTCAGACCCACGCCACTTTGTGGTTCTGTGATCTCCAGGGTCCCCGCACCCCCCAACTGCTCAGGACTGGGCTCAGCCTGGCAGAGCTGCACCTACCACATTGCTCTCGTGCACCTCTGGGCTCATGGTGAGCTGCACCACGAACCACGTGGCATTGCGTAGGATGAAGGCTGTGATCAGGTTCCAGTGGATGATGTTTCTCAGACACCGGATGCTCCTGGAGAGGGGTGGAACAATCAGAGCAGGGGGACTGGGGACAGTGCTGTTTGTGGAGCTGTCTCTGTTGGGATCCCAAGGGTGACCTGCTGGGACCATGTCCTGAGTGAGGTGGGTGAGAAGAAGACCAGGAGGTGGAAGGCACCAAGGAGGACTCTCTGCCTCCATAATCAGGTGCTTTTAAAAAAAAGCAGCAGAAGAAAAACAACCCTGAGATGGCAGCCTGGAGGGCAGTGGCTGTGGGGGAGGAGATGGCAAAGCACAGGAACCGGGTCCACCCTTGCCTGAGATGACCTTGTGGGAACATGACAGCAGGTTTATCACTCACCGTAGGCGCATGAAGAGGACAAAGGCCACAAGGAGGGCCCCCAGTGAAACACAGTGGCCCAGGTAGTTGATGATGATGGCGATGTGGTAGTGCAGCTTGCTCTTCTTCTGGGAGTGGGGGAGATGCAGAAGGTCAGCAGCAGCCCTGGTACCACCATAAACCCACCTCCTCCACCATGTCACCTTTGGCAGCTGCACCTCAAATTTTGGGCCCTTTTTCAGGAAGCAGTTGGAGCCCACCCTGGACAGGACAGTGGGAATGGAAGGAGATGGGGCTGATGTGGGAAGAAGAGGCACCAGCCTGGTTTCATATCCTACTTGTACTAGAGCAGCTCAGTGGATGGCTCAATGCTGGGACATCCCAACCCATCCTCTGGGGAAACCCTGCTAGAACTCAGCTGAGCTCACTGGAATCTTATATCTCAGTTCATCCCCCATTGCCCTTGGGGCAGCTGCGAGGCTGGGATGAATTTGGGCAGAGGAAAAGTGTGAGTGATAATTGAATTAATTGATCACTGCTGCTGTTAGGCACTCATCCAATCGGTGAATTAGCAATTAAGTGAGAATGAGAAAACCATTCCTGGCAAGAGGTATCAGTATCTTAAATACCAGAATTGATATCAACTGCAAATGAAAAACTTTTCTCGTCTGCTTCAAGGGGTGGCTTGACCTACTCAGGGGCAATTCTTGATCTCCATTTATTTATCTCTTTCAGCTTCCTAAATATCTCCTTTATTTCATTGCCAGCGGGGAAGGATGGGGTTTTCACTGAGTGCCATGTCCAGAGGGAGGTGCAGGGCTGATCTGTACCCGGAGGCCCTGGGGACCTCACACTGCCGATTCTCTTGAATTTTTAATGGGGATGGAAATAGGCATGGCATAATTTCTGATGGGGAGTAAAAATGCAAATCAAGAAGGCGTCATAATTGCCAGATGCAACTTTGTCACTGGGTTGGTGTTGCATTCTAAGCCCTCAGCTCCCATGGGCTATTCCTGGCCTGGATGCTGTTGGCTTTCAAAAGTCCACTGTCTGTCTCTTGCCCTCCTGCCAAGAGCCCAGGGACTCCCAAGCTCCTACCTCTTCACTGAGGATCTCCTGGCACTGGGAGTAGTTGACACGTGCTGCCCAGCTCCCGTTCGCCAGGCATTCCCTGTACCCATTATCTGAAAGAGAGGATGCCCATTCAAGGGTTAACAGAGTATGGAGATGGGCACAGACATGTGACCTGACTGTCACTAATGCAGGGCACTGGCATCAGGCCAGTGGCATCTTCTGCTTTGAAGGCAGCTCAGCAACTGCCTTGGTCACAATTGCAGAACCAAAATCCTTGGAATATTTCAGACCTACTCAAGAGCTTTGGGTCTGCACCATCTCTGCCCTTGGCCTTGGGGAACTCCAACACGTCCTCACCATACACAGGGATGCAGCGGAAGTTAGACTCTTCTTCCCTTTCACTCCACTGTTTGCTTGGGTGATCATGTGCCAGCCCAGTATCTCTGCTGAGATGGCAGCATGAAGGTTCACTTCTCTCCCTGAATTAGGAGTTTTTTTGCCTCCTAGTGAGGACAATAGGTGGCAAGGCTAATTGGAAAGGAATGGCCCAGGTGCCCCAGAGAATCTGTGATTGGCATCAGCAGTGGGGTGATGCCAGCACTGGGTGAGACTGGGCTTCCATTAACAGGAGACCATAAGCCTCGTCAGGATGACGGGGTGGGAAGGGTTCAGAGACGGGATCAAGTCATGATTAATGCAGAGAGCATTAATCCTGCTGCTACAGCAGCACGGGAGGCACCACAAAGCGAGGAGCTGTGTGTCTGTGCCATCCTCCGTGGCTGCAAGAATGCGCAGGATGGAAAAATTTATGGTTTTTGTGAGAAGCAAGGTGTTTCTTTCATTGAAAACAGTACTTGGGTGGTCAGAAACTCAACCTTATTCTAGGAATGACTTTGGACACTTTTCATACGCTATCATTTCATCCCCTACTCCCAGCATGTCACTGGTAGTGACAGTGCAACCACCTGTGCCAGTAGGGGATGAGGTTCAAAGTCTCCCAGTCTTTGCTCAGCTGGGGGCTTCAGACCCCTGTACCACCTCCAAGGGCAGGGCAGGATCACTCCTCTACCTTTGTCCCCAAGATGGGGACATCAGCCCTCTCCTCCTCCCAGGAGAACCTGCTTATAAAGCTGCTTCTCTAAAATGACCCTCCCTGAAGTCTGGGGTCTGAGGCACTGTTTCCTTTATGGTCGATGAGCTTTGTTCCCAGAGGTGTATTGTCACTTGTGTCCCAGAACCCTCGCGCGCCGTGTCCCCAGCAGTGCTGCCCCTCTTACTGGTGGTGTTGTACCGCACGCCATAGAAGTACTCGGGGCAGGGCCGAGCCACCAGCTGTCCCACCGCGCTGCGGGGCCAGCACGTGCCGATCAGGTCCACCGAGGCGTTGCACTGGGGACCTGCAAGGACAAAGTGCACGGGGTTAGCAGAGGTCTGTGGGCCACCATGGGCCACTTCCAGGCTGTTAAAAGGTCAGGATTTGCCTGTAGAGCTGAGGCTGCTGGATGAGCTGATGGATCACCACAAGCTCAGCCCCCTCATGGCAGACACCAACCGGGGGCTCTGCAAGACTTGCGAGGGCTGGTTGAATCATCATGGCCATCACTATTACTCTGGTCCTGTCTAAACTACTGAGCTAAACCCAGTTCTAGCACAAACTTGGTTTAGACCTGGCATCCAAGTCCATGTAGGGCTCCCTGGCTTTGGTTTCCCAGCCCTGCTCCTTCCTTCAGCCATGACTTTGGCATCTAGCCCCACAAAAGACAATAAGCCAGACTTTCTCTTCCTCAGTGATGCATCCAGTCTAGTTCTAAGCCTCTCCAAACATCTCACACATCCTGGCTGCAAAATCTCCTTCCCAGCCATTCCTGTTGGTCTCTTCCAGTCTTTCCTGGGTAGAAAACTCCAAAACTGCAGCTATTTCAGATTTGTGTGCTTTTCCCAGCTACACAAGTGTGCTAACATAGACATTAGGTAGGCCAGATTGCAGGCTTTTTAATGTATAATTTGTGTATATTTAGAACAACATGTACTGTAGCTAAATATGTCCCTGCTCCATCTCACAGTGAGGTTGGAAGCACAATGGCTGCAATATCCATGTACTACAATCCAAGACAAGCAGAAAATGGGTGAGCAGGAGATGCTGGAAGGGGCAGAGTTCAGTCCAAACCACTCCTGGGTACCAGAGACGTTTGTGCTGCTGGCAGAGACAGAAATTGCCATTTCCTAAGAAAAAACACCCCAATTCACAGCTCCTTGGGTGCAAGAACACAGCATTTCCTCTCCCCCCGGATTTGTGGTTATTTGAATGCCTTTCCCAAAAATTCCTATGGATGGAGCTGGCTAAAGAGTGACCAAAGGAAAAAAAGCAAAATACAGTTGATGATGAAGGTTTTTATGGAGGAATATTTGTTTTCATTGATTATCTGAAAATTTGGCTCCTTGTTATTTTGCGATGTTCTCAGAGAAAATTTTCAGGGCTTTCAGTGTCTTCAAATATCTTAGCAAAGGAAAACAGCTTCCAAGCATGTGAGCTGGGGAAGCATCAGAGCATGGTGAGTGTTACCTTCTGCCTCCCATAGCTTGTAGGGAGAAATTAATTTTAACAATGACCTTTGCATTTAGCTTTGCGAATGTGTAGAGTTGCTGTGGCAACCTTCTCCTTAAGTTAACTGTTTTAAGCCTGTATTTTGTAGGAAACAAGGTGCCTTTTAGCATGTGTGTGTGTGTGCCTTTCTGAATCCTTTTGAATTTATTGAGCTGCTTTGTTGTTTTAACCCTAATTTAACAGAGAAGTAGATGGTCACAATTTTATGGTAACATTCATCCATGTAAACAAAAAACAACCAGTAATTACTTGAACTAAGGACAAAGTTAAATTGCAAGTGCTTTCCCTGTTAGCCACCGAGGTGAGAAGCTGTGTGAATATCTGGAACGGGTAAAGCTTCATTTGGAACAAAGCAGCACAGGAAAATGGGGCTTGCAAAGTACTAATGGCATGGCAGCTCATGCAGCTATCACAACGCCTCCAGGGAACTGGTAGGGCTGAGCATAAATTCCATTTTTTTTGCATCCTCTTTTGCCTTAGTTTCCTTCCTGCATTCCAGGGTCTGTTCTAGGGGACGGACAGAGATTGCTCAGGGAGGACAAACAGAAAGAGTGAATAATTAGAAGTAGGCAGGGCCAGAGAGCAACAATTATGATACTTTCCATCCGTAAAACAAACCCACAGCAATGCCATTAATAACCAAACCCCAGAGAGACTTGTGGAAATGATGTACTGAGAAAGAGGTGCATCATTCTGTGATACATCTGCTCAAGGCTGGATTTAATTATCTCCATCTTTCTCCATGGCACTTCGTGGGATGCTGCTTGGCACTCCCGTTAGAGCACGACAGGATCTCACCAGACACCAAACCCAGTGGGTCCCACCAATCCCACCACAGGGGAGGTGCACCAGCATCACCAGGAGCTCAGCCCTCCTCGTCCCATGGGTCGGGGTGGTGCTGTGGGGTGACATTGTGATTTGAAGCTGCAGTCAGATGAGGAGATGCTCAGCCAGGCTGTCAGATGCTTCTGGACCCTGTGCTTCACCCCTGTGCTACCACTGGCAGCATTTGGAGTTCTGTCCCACCAGGTTTTCATCTAGTGAGTGGCTGTAATATTTTTCCCAGGCTCACACTGAAAAATGCTTGATGAAGAAAAGCTGCAGAAAGCAGATGCTGCTCTTTCTGCTCTCTCCAGCATACAGAAAAGAGAAAAAACCTCCACCTGGTGGGGAAGTGATAAGCAAAACAGTGAAGACAAAGAGTGCCATGAGGACTGCAACATCTCCTTTGCCCAGAAGAACTTGCTCCAGCTCCCCCTGGGTGGCACCTGGCTTCTGGCATTTAGGGCACTGTTTAGCATGGAAATGATATGTATCAGTACTAAATGCTTCCCTGCCTGCTTGGCAGCCCATCCGTGTTTGCAGGGCGACTATCCTCCAGGTTCTGCACATGAGTGCTCTGGCTCCCAGCTCCACTGGACGCACATGTTGGGTCTTTGCAGAGTTACAGCACGAAAGGTCAGTGAATTTCCAACCTGCACTCAATCCCTCTACTTTGGCTTCTTCCCAAACAGAAACATGGTGTTTGGAGGAGGAAGGAGCGGGCCCTACTTTGAGACAGGAAATGTGGCACAGGGGAAGTCGTTCCCATCCCTTCTCACCCTATTGCCTTTGGTTTGTGCTGCTCTGAAGCAATATACTTTCTTCTGAAGAAAAAATGTCTGTCGAGGGACTTACACTGAAACAACTCTTTCACTATAACTGTCTCAGGATAACTGTAACAATATCCCATCTGTTTCTAGAAAACATCCTTCTCCAGCCTGCTCCCACAACTCGCAGAGGCCTCCAAGATGGCTCTGAGCTAAAGCCACGGAACCGTGTGACACCTGGCAGGGTAAAGCTCTCTGCTCCCAGATAATCTGCCAAAAGATTTTGGCCAAATTTAAAGAGGATGGAGCATGTTTATCCTGGTCCAGCAGTACCAGACGTGTGGCCACAGTGCTCTTGAGTTGGTGCCAGGAGGTCTGAAGTATTATCATACCATCCAGCCATTGCTGGGATGCTCTGAAAATAAGTAAAGCAAGGGTTGTGCTGATATAACTGTGCTGGTAAACACATCCTGCTTTACACTGGGCAGAACTGTGCACCAGCACAACATCCCAGTTTGCTGCTGTGCACAGACACAACTCTGAAGGGTGGAAGGTGAAGCCTCTCTCCTCTTCTGCAATGCAAAGGGGCCAGGAGAGATGATGGAAATCTGAACTACAGGCTCATTCCCGTGGCTGGGAGTGATGGGGTTATTTATCTAAGGTGTCTCAAGAGCCTAACAGCTGAAAGCTGCTAACTCATATCACTACCTGTCCTGAGCTCTCCTTCAACCATAGTTATCTCTGTCCAGCCCTGATGTCCTCTGTGACTGTATTGCTGCTGCTGCCTTGAGCCTCTGGCTCCCTCAGAGTGTTCCCTGTGCCTCTGCTGCAACATTTGCATTTGGCAATCAGGGCTTCATCTCCACATCTAATCAAAATACAATTCACTGTGACATCTGATGCATCAACTGTGAAATTGTACAAAAATCTTTTTGTCCCTCTCAGGCAGCTCCACCAGAGTGGTGAAGAAGAAAGACCCATTTCACACCTTATTGCCCAAAAACAAAGGCCTTTGGGGGATGCTTTTACTTCCAGGTGCTGAGGTGCCAGGGAGGAGTGGCCGGGCTGAGCTGTGGAGTCACTCAGATGTTAAATGCTTGAGTAGCACCTTGAGGCATTGAGGGAAAAGGCACTAGGGGACATTTTATATTAGCATGTGGTAGAAACTGGGGTGGTGAAGCTGTTTGTCTTCCCTCTGAGCAGGGGTCGGTGCTCGGGATGGCTGGGAGTAGCCGTGGCTGCCTTGCTTACACCCCACCTCCAGCACTGCTTTTGGTGGCATTGGAGGCTTCTATTTACCTTTGTAAGACTCCAGTCCTTAAAAAATCCCCAGCAGTCCTTCCAAGCATTCAAGTTCCATGATCCTCAATGTAAAATAATTACCCAGGCTAATTAAGCATTATGATAGCTATGGGTCTTTGTAATGAATTTTTGGCTTGTTGCTATTCACCATCACTGACTATCCCCTCAGGTCTTTGCTGCTGCTCTGGAGAAGAATAAATAGAAGACACCAAACCTAGCTTGTGCTGTTGGTACCTGATGCATCTGCTCAATGTCGTTACTCAAGATGATCCATGTACCGCTTTACAGCATATATATGAGTGTACATGTATATAAGGTATATAATGTACATAATGTATATAATGTATATACATTATATAATGTAGTGGGTTGTGTTTGGGGCTTATCTTGTTCTCCTGACATGAACCACAGAGTGTTTGGAGTTGTGTTATAACCAAGCATAGCAGGAAGTTATTTATTCCCTGGGGTTGGCTAGGATTTCATGGTGGATGAGCAAAGCATCGAAATCCCTCCCTGGCAGAGTTTTCCTAGCAGAGCCTTCTAGTTTGGCTACAACTGAACAGTCTCTGGCAGTGACTTCACTGCATCCAGTCCAAAGTGCAGTTTAACTGCTGTAGCTGCTTGCTGCTCACAGTGGGACTTGCCAGGACATGGCTTCCTACTGGAAAACCTCGTCATCTTCCCTCCTCCACTACAATAAAATCTGTGAATATCAGTGAGTTGCTATTGACATCCCTGTTTCCCAGATGATGGAGCAGAATGGCCTTATGCAGGCAAGTATATGTTTAAACCACTAGGATTTTCCATATAGATGAGAGTTTTGTTTCCCAAAACCATCCAGTACCATGTCTCTCCCTCAAGTCCCTGCCTAGACTCACTGCTACATCTTTAATCCGTGCTCAGCTCCTTTATTAATATTTCTGCCTCGGTGGGATGCCAATGAGACTGAAAACAGTTGCTAATGTTAATTTGACCTTTATGAATTTAAATTGCAGACTCACCTCAAGGGAGTCAGTGAGTGAATGAAAGAGCAGTGGCACGTGGGCTGCTGGAGCAGCGTCAGCACTTTGAGAGCTGAGCTGGAGTGAGTGGAAAGGCTCTTGGTCAAATTGTCACCTGCTGTGAAAGGTGTTACCAAACTTATCTGATAGTGCCTGTGAAGGATATGTTCTCATCACTCGCTGCTTCTTAGCCACAGGATTTTGCTGTATCTGGAACAATTGGATTTGCCTTATTTAATGCAAAGCTACACTCCCTGGCCCCTTTGAAAAAACCTTCAGTCAAAAACCCACAGACATTTCTTTTTTTCTGCTTAGCTTTGGTATAATTTTTCTCTGCTTTAGGTGAACGGGCACTGGCATGAAACATTTCTTTCCTGACAAGGAATTTTCTGTGCTCCCTTCTCTCTCCTGAGAACACACACAGGACTGAGGATGAGAATTCATCGTGGTAACAAGCTTACAGGAGTGGATTGTGCAGCCAGGACCAGAGTGGGATGTGAGCAATTGGGTGGCAACTCCTTGGGCTGATCCAGGAGATATGAATGGCAAAACAACCCCTTGAGAATGCTCTGAGCTCACTTGCTCAAGTGCTTTCTACTGAGTTGCTTTGGAAAGGCCTCATTAGGAAGAGGCTTTCCCATCTTCTCAGATTGTCCCTTCCCTCCCCAGGGGAGCAGTCCTGCAGCTGCTGGGAATGCTTTGCTCTGGTGGATGAAATAACCTTGTCCCTCCCTGATGGATTTTGTGACAGGGCAAGAAGCAGCTGTACACAGACA
Organism: Hylia prasina; assembly: GCA_013397195.1. Lineage (NCBI taxonomy): Eukaryota > Metazoa > Chordata > Aves > Passeriformes > Sylviidae > Hylia > Hylia prasina. Next base: position 28,393 of record VYXD01005232.1, read on the forward strand.
CTGGGGAGATGAAATCATCAGCCAGAGAAATCCATAGTCTGAGTCCGTCCATTGGTTGGGAGCCCTTGGGACAGCACCTATCCACCCCAGACAAGGGATGCTGATCCTCATTGTGTTCCTTTTCAAACCTAATCAGAGACTTTCATGGCTTGCAGATGTTTGGGGCTGCAGCTGACCTGACTTCCTGAATGCACCATGTTGACCTCAAGTCCAGCCTGATACTCCTTCTTCACTGCTACTGTAGGAGGCAGCTTTCTGATGGAGCATCCAGCTGTGCCCCTGTGTCCCAGTCCCAGCCAAAATCAGGGGCTCACCGACAGGAATTTTTGATGGATACCTAAGCTATCAAGTTGGAGCATCACAATGAGCCTGAATTCCCAGGCACTCTCTGCACTGGGAACTTGAGGGAGGATGAGTAAAACCATGGTGATAAGAGGGCAGGACAGGAGAGCTCTGTGAGGCTCAGGTGCTCCGTGTCCTGGGATGAGAGTTTGCACCACCTGCACCCTGTGAGCCTGGACAGCATAACCCCAATGTGCCTCCACCTCACTGCTGTGGCAGAACCTTTTCCAGCTCAGTGCACATGCCTAGAGAGTGCTGGCACTCTGGTGACATCACTGTCCAGACACACATCCTCCTTAAAACTGAGAGGTTGAGGAACTGGTGACCCAGGAGAGGAGTAGAGCCCATGCTGAGCTGTGTTTTGGAGGAGGGATGCTGCACACAGGCATGAGGTGGTGCTTGTCCATGCCTGCAGCAGATCCCCTGCCAAGCCACGCACTGGGGGACCACTGGGCTCGTGTTATCAGCATGTGTTATTTCCCAAGGCTTGTGAAGACATTAACAAATTAAGCCTCAGGGCCTTGCCGCAATTCTCATTAGCATAATTCTAACAACTCTTCATGTTAAATAGCTCAAATCAAAGTTTCCAGTTTAGTAAATATCCCTTTCATAGGAATCGCTATCTCCATCAGGCAGGGCCTAAATGGACCCCAAGGACCGGGGCTGGTGCTGAACTCCACTTCCCAAGCAGACATAAGACAATTAGTTCCACCTCTACCTCTTCTTCTAAGTCCTCTCCTCCAGACAGAAGTGGCTTTCACATGTGCCAGACCCATCCAAATTAATGAGTTGCTCAGGAATTGCAGGTTGGATGTGTAGAGACAATGGACAGTTTGCAAATCTGAAGCCTCATGTTCTCCCCTCTGCCAGGGAGATGGACACCGAGGTGCAATAAATCCTGGTTGGAATCGTGCTGATAAATCCCACTGAGCAAAGCCCAATCCTTGCAGAAAGCAGTGCATGGAGCTTGAGGATGTTGGTGATTCCAGGGCAATCCATCAGCAAACCACAGCAGAAATTCTGCCCCATTTCTGACCTCTCCTTAGGGCTTGGGAGGTTCCAGCAGTGGGTGGAAAAGGCCACGAGCTGGGCATGAGGATTCTCTGGGACCTGCCTGCTGCCCTAGGTCAGGATTTATCACAGCTTAAAATGGCCATGGACAGGCCCTCACTGAGCAGAGTGATGAAATCTTCAGGGAGCAAAGCACATGAGTGATGACTAATTTTCTTGTCTGACCAGACACGTAGGCTTTGCCATTCCACAGGTAGCTTTGCTGTCCCCTGGCTTTCAGCCTCCACCTCATGGGCTTGGGAAGCTTCTTGCAGGGCAAGGTAGCCTGGGTTTGGCCAGACACTGGATCAGCTGGTGCCAAGATGGGATTTGTTAAAAAGGAGCTGCTAATGCTGCTGCTAATGGGTGGTGGGCAGGCATCCCTAAGCTCTGGGTCCCCATGGCCATTCCTCAGTGCCCAGTCCTGTGGCCATCCATCACCCTGACGGAGATTTCCTTGGTGCCTGCTCTGATTCTCATTCGGTCATGGAAAATCAACACTGCAGCATCCCAGAGCTGGGGAGGACTTTTCTCCTTGTTCTTGTGAGCGCCACTCCTTCTCACACTTCTCCTCCCCCAAAACCTGTCACTGAACCAGACCTGTCACTGCACCAGACCTGTCACTGCTGAGGTGACATCCAAGACACATCCTGAATATAGGCTAAAAGCCAGTTTTGGCACAAGCTCTGACCTGATTGGCTCAAACCCATGTACAATGGTGAGCAGGAGTGGGCTGTCCTTGACCCTGCTGCTCCCACCCCCCAGGGCTGAGCCAGCCCTGGCCATAGCTGTATACCCAGAAGCTCTTTGTGACTGGTGGCCTCCCAAAGTGCTCAAGGGCACCTGTGTAGGAGTTCTTGAGGGCGAACGTTGCCTGAGCCCGGAGCCATGGTGGCCACACTGCACTGGTGACATGGACTCCACAAAAAGTCAAAACCTCCAGTCACCATCCCTGCGCAGGGGGATGGTAAAGGGGGTGGACATAGGGGTCAAAGTCCTGGTGGCCCTGGGCATAGCATGGCATAGAACAGGCAGCCAGTCTCTTTGTCCATCTCTCCCTCTGCTCAACAGGCATTTATTTTCTCTATTTTCATCTCCTGAGTTCTGCACCTTCTACCTGCCTCCACTGTCACCCTGCAAGAAGGCTGCAGCAGCACCAGCAGAGGGCTGTGATGCAGCGTCCACACATCCCACCTCCCCAGAAAGGATCCATGCTGCAGCAGATGAGCCCCTGACACCCTCTCCCAAGCACTGGATCCCCGGGGGGTGGCTCGAGTGGGCTGGGGGACACTCACCAGTGTGGTTGGTGACAGGTGAGAGGCTCTCACAGTACTGCTCCTGGATGGAGGCTGCAACTCGGCTATTGCAGAGGAGAAACACCTGGATGGGGAGAGAGCAGACAGGGGTGGGGTTATATGTGCACTATGCTGCTTCTCCATCCCCAAACACCTCCTTGGGTCAAATCTGAGCTTGCCTATGTCTGGGTGGGTACCACCCCCAAAGCTGCACAATGGACATGTACCATTTTCAGGATGGTTTCCTATGGAAACTGTGCTTATCCAAGCCCAAGGCTGGGGGACTGCTCTCTGTTTCCCACACGGTGATCTTCTCCTGCCTTGAATACCCCCCTCAGTGAACCCTCCTGCAGTCCCTGCTGAATCATGAAACCTCTCTATCTAGCATTTTAATCAACACTTTTGGGTTTAGCATCTTTCTATCCCCAGAGCAGACACGAGAAACATGAGCCTGACACACGCTTGGGTTTTCAATCCCTTACTGAAATCACAGCCTTGTAAGCTGTCAGTGGGAAGATATTCATACACGTTCTTAAGGAGGTCTGATCCACAGACAACCAGCTCTGGCTAAAGTCTTTTTTTCAGGAGAATTGTCAGCAAACACCACCATTCCCATTGAGTCGGTAAGCACTGACCACAATCTACCCAGCTCTGCTAGAATTCTGCACAAGGAGCTATTTTGAAAAAATAATTATTGAATTATTGTGCCTTTGTAGGAGTTTGGGGAAACTAAATTGCTAGGATGAAGGGATTGCAACGATGGCAGAGGGATGGTGCTGTTGGTCTCACAGCCCACCACGGTGCCAGATGAGGCAAGGAGGGGATCTGATATTTTTCAGAACACAGATTTCTACACAATCAGCAGCCCCTCCAGCTCAAAGAAGGGTGACACAGGCTCATCCCCTCTGCTCCACCAGCACTAATGATGGATGAAGCTTAACTCCACTTCGTTCACCATGAATGACTAAATCCCCTGGAGAAAAGTCACTGGTTAAATGACAGAGCTGTGCCCCACAATATGTCATATACAGATCCCTTGGGAAACAGCCCTGAGCCTGAAGGCAGGATGGCCTGCACCTCCCCTGCCTGCAGGCAAGCTCCCAGCTCCTCAGGGACAACCACCTCTGCCTTCCCCATCAGCCAGGCTAATTCTTAGTGCCTGACCCCCCTTTCTGAATGCCATTTACCTCCCAGACTGCTTTGAACAGGGAGATGACATTCCTCCTCTTGTCCTTGAGCCACAGAAACACTGTCTGCTCTTGCTGGCGCACCCAGCCATCCTCATGTCTTACCAAGGCATTAGCAGGATTTATTCAGACACAGAGACAAGCTCAGCACCCACTTGCTCTTTTCCAAACAACTGTTTACTGCCTTGTGAAGCTGGTTTTGACAGCAAGAGAGATGTCAGGCAGACATATAAATGGAGCTGAGAATAGCTCCCTTGTTGTAACTGGTCCAGATGGCGCAGGGGATCCGGCAGCTCAACCCTGCCCTGGCATGGCAGCTGCTCGGAGCTCCTGGGTGCTTGTCCTGCAGGAGCCCAGCACCTCCTGAGTCTCCTTTCAGAAAGCTGAGACCACCTGAACTCCAAACAGGGAAGAATCAAGGTGTAGGGAGTCTGTTCCCCTCTGTGTTGATGCCCACAGCTGGTGGCAGCTGGGACAGAAGACGGCTGGGATGGTTTGTCTACCTGAACAGGCTTTCAAGTGTTAATTGGATGTGTTTCTCCTAATCCCAGCCTGCTCCAGCCTGGCAGTGCCCATTCTCCTTCTATTCACAGGGACAAGTCTTGGCACTGAGCAGCACATGGACCAAGCCACAGGCAGAGAGGGGTGTGGATGGAGCAGTCACTGGCTCTTTGCAAGCTTTGTAAATAAGCCGAAACACCTACAGAAGGAAAAAAGGATCCCCAAAACAGAACTAATACTAAGAGCTTTTTTACCAGGCTCTGAGTCTTGTCTCACTGCAGTGTGGCCAAAGCTCTTGACAGAAGCAGAGGTTTTGTCCCACTCCTGTCAGCATTTTGAGGGGAATAAGCAGGGATGGTGGCAGCTGCAGGGGGATTTGCCCCAGTGAAAAAATTCTTATCTGGCACTTGCTGGTCGCTGTCTTACCTGTTTTGCTCTTTGTGGGTTAATGCAACCCCTCCCCATGCTTTTACAGAGAAAACAGGTCAAAGTTCTGTCCTTGAAAAGCTTCTCGTGCCAGAGCATCACTGCTCTGTAAGATGCCACATGGTGCCCAGCAGGGCCCAGCCTGGCCAGGCTGGAGCCAAGCTCACCTCAAGAGCCCCAACACGGCAGTGCGTCGTGCTCGGGCCAGAGAGGGGCTGTGTTCCTCCGCCTTCCCAGCCCTGCCTTCACACAGCTATGGCAGATTCTGCTCTGCAGGCAGGAGCACCTCTGTGACCTCTCTCAGCCTGCCAAAATCCTGGAGAGCCTCAACTGAGCCCCCAGCTGTCCGCAAAGGAAGGCAATCTGCTCCTCTGGAAGCAGCCACTTCGCGCGGTGCTCCCGGTTAGCCCAGGGAGCTGCTCCCACAGGGATGGATGATGGTTCTGCTGGGAGCTGCACGGGCTCTGTCAGGGCCAACTCTGGCAGCAGCATCTTCTCCATCAGGAGCCACCATTGTCTCCCATGCCTCAGCTCCACCCAGCTCCCTTCCAGGCTCTGTAACATCCCTGTTTTATACATAGGGATGGTTCTGGTTTTACCCTGGACGTCACAGAGCACCAGCTCCTTCCTTTCATCCCCACATTTTCTGTAGCAGGACCAGCCCCTGCCCCCCCGCCCAAGTCCTCACTGCACAGCTCAGACACAAAAAACTGACACTGCTCCCAGGTTCCCTGCATCCCACACAGAGCAAATATCTGCTGTGTTTGGTGTCCCACCACCCACCATGCCAGGGCTGTCCAAGAAGGGAAACTGAGGCACTAAGGACCATCTGCCTAAGATCACTCAGGCTGTGGGGCATTGTGTGGGGCAGATCTCTGATCTGGACACACCAACCATGTCCAGGGCTCAAAAGAACCCCATTGTGTTTCTTTGGAGCTGTTCCTGTGCCTGTGAGGGGACAGGGTGGCAGGTCCCCTGGGCCAGGAGATGCAGCACAGTGGACTAGGACAGTGTCAGCTCATCAGCACTGAAGTCTGGTTGTTACTGTGGGAGTGAGCAGCACAATCACACAGAGGCATGGCATCAGTCTCTGTGACCTGCCACTGACCTGGCAGAAAAATTCAATTAATAACAATTAATGCCCCTTTGTGGTGCTTTTGCTCTCCAAAGCAATCCACGGATACTAATTAATACATTCACATCCAATTGCAACCTCATCCCCTACACTGTGCTACCCAGAGACAAGTATGTGTCCCCCATGCAATAATGTTGCCTCAAAAAAGAGGGGCTCTGCATGGCAGGAAGGGCTGACAGCTCTGAGCACGAGACAGATGGCTTGTAGCCTAATAAGCAATCTAGGTCCGGTGCTGAGGGGCTGTAATTGGAGAGCAGAGCGACTAGTGGGATTGTAGCCTGGGATGAAGCCCTGGGAGACAGAGGCTTTGCACAGAGCTGCAGAGGGCAGTGGGAGCAGTGGACAGTGATGGCCACCATGGCCCTCCTGAGAGGGAGGGCAACACCAGCCACCCTGGCGTCGTCCTTGCTGTGGGGACCTCTCTGACCCATCAGTTCTGCTTCCTGGCTTGGCTGGGCTTGGTGCCCACTACAATGCTTGATGTGGAAAGGAAAGACCTCCTGGAACACACAGACAGGGAAGGGCTGAGCAGCTGCTGCCCTGGACCTTTGCTGAGGTTCCCGGGGGCATTAGGCTGGGATGGAGCCTGTTCTTGGCTCTGAGCCTGCAGCAAAAGGTGCCAGACTTTGAGTGTTAAATAAAGTGAGTGTTAAAAGAGCTGGATGCCAACTTCAGATGGCAGAGCAGCATCAGTGGGAAGGGAGCTGCGTGTCCTGCAAGGACTGCAGCTGGAGACCGGAGGTGGCCTGCAACAAGAGCTGCCCCTCAAATGTGCATGGAGGTGCCTCCAACCCCTTGTGTCTCCCGTCTTCACTGCAGGGGATCTCTTTGCCTTTGTCTCCTCTGACTTCCAGGCACTGTTTTCTGCAGCTGGGGAGCTTCTTACCTGCTCCACCTGGGGGGCTTTCACTTAGAATAGTTTTGTCCTCAATTGAATCCACAAATGAAACCTCCAGGCAGCATCTGGTCCATGAAGGACCCTCTTTACACCTCTGTCTTAGATCTGGCAGTAACCTGCTTTGCCACCCATGATCTCAGGGTTCCTCCAAGCCACTTCACTGCCCTACCAAGCCCCTGCTGCTTCTTCATTGCTTTTCCAAAGCCCCATCCCAAGCCCTGCCAGAACTGAGGCATCAAGGCAAAGCTCAGGCAATGGAACAAGGCTCAAAGCAAGACCCATGGGGGGGTTTTCCATGACTGATGTTACTCAGGGGGAGAGCAGGCAGTGAGAACATCTCCATCTGGCATTAAAATCTGTGAGTTTATTAATTTATCTATATTAGAGGGCCAGTCCCTGTGGTTTGTAAACAGGAGCTTTAGTGAGAGTGTTTATTCTGTTTGGAGTCTCTCTCTGAGTGTGCTGGATATAGATTCTAACAAAAGAATATCAATCAGGGCTAAATGAATGCCCTGTAAAAACTGATTTATGAACAATTAAAGGTTTTCCTGGATTAAGCTCAGGTCTCCCTTGCTTGCCATAAGTAATTCTGACCTCATTTATCTGTCAAGAGAGACACGGATTTTTGGGGACAGGTGAAAAAATGACTAATGGCATTTGGGTATTGGAAGCCAAAGGCACAAACAAGCTGGAGAAGGGGATAAAATCCATGCAGCTCCTATGGGATCTGGATTTGCAGGGGCAAAGGCTGCTGAGGAATATTGGAGTGATGGACACAAGCCAGGGGGAGGGCTGTTTTTCTAAGGCAATGTTATTAAACTCTCGTGCATATTGTATATGTGGAACTCCTGTGCATTGACAGGTATTTTCAGTTTGGGATAGGACATTTTTCCCTCCAGCTCTATCCCAAAACCCACATCTTGACTGCTCCAAACCCCCTCCTTCACCCATCACCTTTTTAGCATTATGTCCTGGGATGAACAGCTACAATTTAATTTTGCCATATTTTTTTCCCACTTTATTCACAATCACAGCTCAGGAAAGCTTGGCCACACCAAAGCTGCGTCTGCCACTGTCTTTCCAGGGTGGCTAGTGCACATTTCAGGGTGGAAGAAAAACTGTAATGTGCAAAATGGCAGCCCACTTTGCCCTTGGCTACTGGAATGGAGGCAACTGCTCCTGGGAAGGTGATTGTGGATAAAGCAGAGAAACAGGGTCCTTTCTATCAGCTCAGAATACAGTTAGGGGAAAAAAGGAAAAAAAAAACAGATGGGCCCTGGGTATGTTATTCCATCTTCAAAAAGAGCCAGCTCTCCTGAGTGACAGCTCTGAGGTGGTGGTCAGTGGCTCCTGGGCTCTGCTTGGTGAGGGAACCCCACGATTTGGGGACTGATTTGTGCTTTCTTTGGGTTCAAAAACTGTTCTCACAGACAAAACCATGGATGCAGCCTCTCTAAACACCGCAGACTCAATTGCAGCTTGAGCTTGTCACTCACAACTAACTTCTAGGCTAACCCTGTGCAGGATTTTGTGTGAACAGAGCTGGATTTCAGAGCACGGTTGAGCTGGTGGTGCCAGATATTCTCATCATATTCCTATATATTTATCCTATGGTGACAGAGTAGTTATTCTGGGAACAGGCTGTGCCTTTTCCATTCACTTCTTTGCTGGAGATGCACAACCACAGGGATGATTTCATACACACTGAATCAACTCCAGCTTTTAAGGAAAGTGAGGACTGGAAGAGATCCCCAGGGTCAGCATGTCCTGCAACTGCAGCTCTGCATCTTATGCAAGGATTGGAACATGGCAGGGACAGGGGCTGTTTTTTGGGCTTACTGCTGCTGGAGATGGTCAAGTGAGAAGAGAGGGGAAACTATCCCACTCCTCAGCATCAATCTCTGATTTGTCATAAAATGCTTTTGCAGTTTTATCAGCCTCAGAAATGTTATCGGCTCCTGACAGAGCTGCAGGTGCACTGGTTTATTTTAATTACTTTATTAGTTTGTTTAAATGACTTGCAGGGTGCCAGGGAGCACTTGGCAGCAAGCTTGGCTGCCTGTCTCCTAGTTTGTCTGTCCAACCCTCTGAGGGATGTCTATCCAGTAAAGCAACATGGGCAAACTGATGCTAAAGTGGAGATGCTAGCCAGGTGCATGGGGAACACCTAAACTGTGTGAATCCAGTATCTGCAGGGGAGGTTTGTCCCTTCTGAGCTCTTTGTTGGAGCCTAGCTGCTGCAGGTCTCTGCACTCACAGGCTGGATGCTGCTGCAGGTACACCTGGCTGCAGGGATGCACTCACAGCTGGTATGTCATGGTCCTTTAGCCCATGCTGTCCCTAGGAGAGGGTTGGGACTGGTTCTGGAAAAGCATCTGAGTTTTGAATGCATATATTTATAAGAAAAAATAAACGACTGCAAAGGGGGTTGTAGATTAGCTGTTTCTTTTTGGAGCCAGCTGGGAGAGGCTTCTCTTTGCCTGGACTGGTTTTTGTGACCCCCACTCCTGGTCCCAGCCCCAGCACAGGGGTGGTTTTGTCTCAGACTCTGGAAGATTTTTGTGGACCTTGTTACTCCAGCTTCACAAGAAGAATATCCTTGGGGAACACCTGGGGATGGTGACAGAATCCCCTGAGCCTAAGGAGCTTTGACAGAGGAGAGGAGCTGTGTCTCAGCACCTTTGGGCTTCTTTTGGACCCCTTTTTGCTCACCGAGGTTATCAGGGCCTGTCACGCTCTCATGACTGTCCCCACAAGAACATGACCTTACTGCACTGGGTCTGTGCTGTCCCCACAGACTGGCCAAGAAGGACCTGGGCTGGGGGAAAAGATCTTGCCCTGTTTCAGCTTTTTTTCTTACATCAGAGCCAAACAAAACCTGAACCAGGGAATGCAACAGCAAAAGAGCTCCCATAAATCCTATCAGTCAGGCTTAGTGGGTTGCAGCGATAGGAGAGAGCAGCTGCTCAGAAGAGGACTTTTTAGAAACAACAACAACTTGGCAGGGGGGTCTCCTGGTGCACATCAGCTCTTCTCGTCAGTTAGGTGAGAACTTTCCTGGCCTAGAGGTGCAGCTGATGTATGAGATGCACAGTGGAGTGCACAGTGAGTTGAACAGTGGAGTGCACAGCCCATGGGGTATGAGCCATAGCAGTGCCAATAGGGACGTGCTGTTTTAACTCTGCAGTCCCAGCTGGGCCACTGAGACAACATTCTGCAGCCAGCCAGGCAGATTTGCTCTTTTACCTCTCCTTGACACATAGGTTTTATCAAAAACTGATCACTTTGTTTAACTGCCACTATAGGTTTGTTCAAATAAAATTCAAAATTTCACTGGAAACCCCTTCATCTTGTTTGTCCAGGGTTTGGGATTTAAACAAGCTTTGGGCTGTGAACGTTTCCCTCCTTGATAAGCCCTCAAGGAGAAGGAATACTGCTTCTGACAAAGCATTTGCATATTGTGCAGAGCTGCAAAATTAGCAGTGGCTACAATTCCACAGCAAGCAAATTAGAGAGAAAAGGTCTTGTGCTTTGCCGGTTCAGGGGGAAAAAGGAGAGACTTCCTTAGAAAATTAATTACAGGGGTACAATTGGGCTCTGCAGTTGCATCGTCCACATCCGTCACACCCCCAGAGTGGCCACCCCCTCCCAGGAGCCTGGGAAACTGGTGGCAGCTGGTTTCACTGAGAGGTGCAGGGCCGGGAGTTGCTGGGAGCCCTGGGCTGAGCTCAGGAGGATCTGGCTGCAATTCTCCTCCACTTTAAATGATCACTCACTTCAGCCCCCCTCCCCGATAGTTTTTGAGCATCGCGAGCTCTTGCCAAGCCCCAGCGCCTCGACTGGAGGAATTCTCCCGAGGGCCCTTTGTGTTGCGGTTTCTCTTTTTACTTTTGCCTTCAAAGAAATTGAACGCAGGCGGTGCAGGGCGCAGGGGTGATGGGGAGGGAGCAGAAGGGCCCTTATAGGAGAAGAGGACTTAAAGCATCTTACCTGTAGGAGGAGGAGGAGGGCAGGACGTAGGCTGGGCACCATCCTCAGCTGCCCCTGCGCCCCTGCGCTCTCCGGGGCATGGCTGGCAGCGTCCCCGCTCTTGCTGGGCTGCTTCTGCTGTCGGGGAGAGAATCCTCTGGACTTCCAGCGAAAGAGCGTGGCAGGTCCCCGCGGGGCTACGCGGAGGCTGCGGGTCCTTCTGCGTCTCGGTCTTGCCTTTTATAACCTCCCTGGAGCCGGTCCTCCGGCTGCCCACCTTCCAGCTCGCCTGGCGATGGGCTACATCCCTCCTCACCAGCCTCCCACTCCCCCTTCTCTCCCTCCTCCTCTCCCTCCTCCCCTTTTCCTTCCTCCACCTCCCTGGTGCCTTTCAACTCCATCTGATTTTTTTTCCCCCCTTTCTCCTTCCCTCCCTCATCATCTTCGGCAGCAGAAACTTCCCACCGGCCCTGGGACCGCCCTCCTCGCCCTCCCGGCTCTCCTTAGAGTGGGGTTCTCCTCTCCTCTCCCCCCCTCTCACTCCCGTCGTGCAGACGCTTCTGCGGAGCCTGGGGGTTTCCTCTGTGTGTGCAAAGGCTTTGGGGCTGGAATTTGCCGGGGATGAGGGATTGAGTGGGTGTTACACATTTGGGGATTTCACTCCCGGGCTCTGGCAGAGGAACTGGGACAAGGCGAGGTTTCCCCCGTCAGTCTTTGCAGCCCCTTTGCAAAATGGATGGTGAACACGAAGGGAGGGCAGAGCCCCTTTTCTCTTCCACAGGGATGGGGTGGAAGGGGTTTCAGCCCTGCCTTGTGAGGGAGATGCTCCTGGCGGGAGGGCGGGGATCTAGGGCAGGTAGATGCGGGTCTTACACAGAGCGGGGCCGTGCGGGGGGTGTTTGAGCATGAGAGCCGTCCTGGAGGAGGTGGAAGTGCTGCTGGCACCGTGCTTTGTCCCATAGGATGGGCGGTGGGAGGGGCAGAGGTGATGGGGCAGGAGCAGGGGGGGCTTGAACTGGTAGAGAAGGGGTAGGACAAGTATCCGGGGGAGGGTGGAGGACTGTGGTGTGGGAAAGCCTGGACGATGATCTTGAGGTCTTGGATAAGGACATTTCCTTTCTCCCCCAGTGTAACTCCCAGGCTTTAAAAGGTCTCCCGTCACATCTCTGTGCCCCAGCTCCTGCTGTCCCCTGGCAGCCGTGCCCTGGTCTCCTGGGGAGGCATCCCACATACTCCTGTCTCTTGGGGATGCCTTGGTCAGGATTGGGCCCATCCCTGAGATGGGTGAATTTCTGGCTGGGTTAAACCTGCTCCCCCATGCGAGGGCAGTTTCAGAGCATGCCTTCTGTACCCACTGAGGTTCAGGGGGGTGCCCCAGCTGTGGGTGCTGCACCTGTCCTGGGAGTGAGCCAAGCTCAGCCCGAGGTGAGCCAGAGCAGACAGCCAGGCAGGCAACACCTTGTGCTTCCTTCTTTGAGGAAATAATGATCAATGAGATGTAGTGCTGGGAGGGGGATGCTGGAAAACATTGCCATGGGACCACCATCCCAGGGGTGTGATATTTCCCTTAGCTGATGATGGTTCATCCACCACCAGCCTCTCATGGCGTACTGGATCACGCTCCCAAGTGCAGCCTCTGCGAATAGCTGCAGACCACAGCGGGTTGCAGATGGATCAATAGGAGAACAGCATCCCTTGATGAATTCATGGCCACAGCTGCCATCCATCTTCACTGAGCTGCTCTTTGTCTTTGGAGCACCCGAGAGGGCAGAGGGGATCAAGGTCCTCCCTGAGCTCTGGGACCTAGGCACAAGGACTGGTCAGGGTTGTGCCCTAGCATGTGGGGGCACCCACTGACCCATCCCAGCCCAGTAATTAAGGGGAATAAACAAGACAGACATAAATCTTCTGGCATTAGCTGGGTTTAATCAATTGTGTCACTGCTTTGGCAAAGAAATCTGAAAATATATAAAGCTCTGGTAAATTCAGGAAACTTTTTGTTTCTGAGGTCTCTTAACATCCCTCCACTGACAAGGACAGGATGAGACAAACTCCAGAGCCACCCTTGTGTTACCTTTCACTTCAATAAACCCATGGAAAATGCAAAGTTTTCTAAAAATGGCTTGAGAAAGCTCCCAATAACTTTGAGCAGCCTGGATGCAGTTGAGTGCATCATTTGATCATGGAATGATTTGAATTGGAAATGGAATCATTTGAACTGGAAAATCATGTAATTCCAACCTCCTGCCATGGGACACCTTCCACCATGGTAGGTATAGGGCCCAGCACCTGGTCACAAAACACACTCTGGTTTTGGGGGCTGCTCAGGGCTTTGTGCACCCAGACAGAAGAGACATAAGGGACCTTGCAATGGGAAGCACCAGAGACCTCATTCCCACACCAAGACCAAGGATTGTTTTTCACCATCTCAGCCTGCCCATAAGGCATGCCACTAAGGCATGGCACTGCTCAGGTGCCCAAAGTGTGAGGTGATGCAGGGAAGGCAGAAGTGAACACTATCTATTTTTAGTTAAGGAATTGGTTGCCAGGGACATGAAGATAATTCCTTCCCCATAGATCAGGGAAAAAGCTGCAGTGCTGTTTGAAGCACCTAATTGAGGGGATATATAGTAAAATGCAACTTGTCAGATGTGGCAAAGGAAAAATAAAACATTCACTGAGACCTGGAAATCAGTCCATTCGTCATGGTTAATCTCAAACTCCTCGGTGCGGTGCAGAGACAGACGTGGGAATGGGTATTAGGGATGGAGACAATGAAGAGAAATATTGGATCTCCGGGAAGGAGGCAGAGGAGAGGTTTAGTCTGACTTAATCTGCCTTCGGTAAATTATTTTATGTAACTGCATGTGGTTTGATGCTCCTGCGTCTGAGCAGCTCCATGACAGCTGCTCTACTGGGCTGTTTGTGGGACTTACACCACTGCCCTGCTCCTGCCCTGTCCCTGCAGCAACCCTCCCCTGGTCTGGGAAACCTCCATGTGTCCCTCTTGCACTATAGGGATGAGACTGGGACTGGTCGGTGCACTGAAAGGGTGCAGGGAAATGTGTCCCTGCTCCCCACATAGGACATTAGTAGCCAGGCTTTGCCTCCAGCTGGGACATCTGTAGGAAAAAATAATCCTCTGTGTCCTGGACATTTAGGTCAGGTTGGTGGAAGGGTGGAGTTTGGCTTGTCAGCTGAAATCTCAGCTGAGATCAGCAGTGTGCCTCAATTTCCCCACCTGTGTGTTGGGACTGTTTCTTTCCCAGGAGGTCAAGCAGAGCTGTGAATGCTCAGAGCACTGCTTGGGGGAGGACAGGCTGTCAGCACATGGGGCTGTGTTAGCAACTGCAGGCTGAGAAAAAAAATCCAACCTAACACATTAAGTTTCTCCCAGGAGACTTGGTTTTTGCCCAGCTTTTAAAATTAGTTTCCAGGTTTGCTGTCCTGTGTCCTTTTCTCTCCTCCTAGACCTGCAGTGAAGGGAACACGCTCTCAAACACGCTGCCTGACAAAAGAAAGTGGCTGCTGGGACCAGGTTTCCCTCATTCCCGATCACCACATAGGATAACCATGCCTCAAATTTGGGTATCCCTGTTGTATTTGACCACTCTGTATCACCTGCTTCATCCCTGTAAGTCTCACAGCTGGTCTAAGACAAAGAGCAGGACAGCTGAAGCCACAGCCCTGCTGAAAACATTGCAGGGAATGAAACCAAAGATTGTTACCAACCTCATTAAGTGAGTATTAACTCAGAGCTGGGCTGGCAGATTTTCTTGGTCTTGAAGGCCTTGCAAAATGCTTGGGTGGCCTCTGGACACTTCAGACCCCTGTTGATCCCATGGAACTTTGCTGAAGATGCAGAAGTCGTCCATGGAGGAAGACAAATCAGTGTCCTGTTGGGAGAAGGAAAACTCAGACACATGGAGCTGGCTTTACTCTGACTCATTGCTCCATGCAGCAAGTGACTGATTTCTTCATTTACATGAATAATTCCCTCCTGCCATTTCTTCTTCTCACACTGTGTGCATTGATAGGAGATCCCACATCAACAAAAACATGGCAAGTGCAAACTAAAACAAGCAAACTCAAGGAAACCCACAAAGATCTGAGATCTAACTGTATTTCTCATTTGCTTCCCAAATTTCTCAAAAGTGTTTGCCATGTTTTTCAAATTGCTTTTCGGAGGATGTGTCAATTTTGAATAGAACAGAGCACAAAAGCTTTTGTTTTACAGCTAATTAAACCTCAAGGCAGAATGCTAAACTGATCACAATAAAAGTCATAATTATTATTTTTCTCATTCAAAGCTAAGTCAACTGAAATTTCCCAATCAGCAGTTGGCATTTCCCATCAAACAGATCACAGTGTTTTGTGGTTGGGAAAAACTCCATGGTTTTATTCTAGAAACTGATCCCATCAATGCACCAGCTGAAAATGACTCTGTCTTCACACACTCTGTGACAGAGAGATGCACAACCCTGCCAGCTTTGAGCCTCTTTGTGGCTGTGTCTGTTTGGCAGCCCTGGGAACCCATCACAATTCTGCTGCATTGGCCATGGTGTTGTTGCATGTGGTGTTGCATTTTAGTTAAATGGTATGCTCTGTCTCACCCCTCCGAAATGTATGGTTTGTTCCAAGTGTGTACCCTCCCCTGAAGTTTCATGTATCTGTAATCCCATTGGCCCGACAAATTATTCTGCCTTACTTTGAATCTCCCTAAAAGCTGTGCAGGGACGGGGCCCTCTCTCTTTTGCTCCCTCTCTCTCCCTGGGGAGTTCGGAGGCCTCTAGAGGCTCTCCGCTCTCCCTTCTCCCTTCTCCCCTTCCCCCTCCCCCTCCCCCTCAAAGGCCATGNGAGGCTCTTGCATGGATCATGGAATCGTAAGATTGAAAAAGCCCTCCCAGACCATCAAGTCCAACCTGTACCCCATCCCCACCTTGTTACCAAGCCCAGAGCACTGAGTGTCATGTCCTGGTGTTTCTTGGACACCTCCAGGGATGGGGACTCCAAATCTCCCTGGGCAGCCCCTTGCAATGCTTAATAGCTCTTCCCATGAGGAAATTCCTGCTGATGTCCACCCTGAACCTCCCCTGGCCCAGCCTGAGGCCGTTCCCTCTCCTCCTGTCCCTGTTCCCTGGGAGCAGAGCCTGATCCCCCCGGCTGTCCCCTCCTGTCAGGGAGTTGTGCAGAGCCATAAGGTCCCCCCTGAGCCTCCTTTTCTCCAGGCTGAGCCCTCCCTCTGTCCCACAGAGGAATGGGCATATCCAGAGTGTTGCACTCACACCTTTGGGCATAACCCCACAGCATCATGGACATGGACATGTCATGGCTGGTCCTGCAGAGATCGTGGCAGGGATTTCTCCTCAGAAATACTCTGTGGTAAAAATATCTCCCCATTCCTCAGGTCTGTGAATGCCCATCAAGGCAGGAAAGGTTCTGGATGTCCTTCAAACCTGGTTATTTATTCCCTATATGTTTGATGAAATATTAATCTCCTCAGCTCCAAAAGGCAATCAAATAAAACTGAGAAGAGATGACGCACAGGGCCTCAACACAGACAACAAAAAGCAGCAAAATAAAAATGAAATAAAAATCCAAGTGTAATGTAAAATTCTATAAAAGACATCTCTGCGCTGGCACAAAGGGCAGAGAAGAAGTGACCTGGTGTCCTCAGGGCTTGGGAGGCCAAGCAGGACCATGCAGGGAAGGGGATGAAGAGGTTGGACCAGACAGTTGCTCAGGTTGGTCTGAAGCTTTTCTGTGAGAACTGTTGGTGGGATTTCTTTGAAGATTTTCCCTTTCTTCTCTTGTGCCTTAATTAGAGGGTGGGTTGGTGCCAAGGCACCAGCCAGCTTGAGCCATTGTGCTGGAATGGAGGGAAGGCAGATGGTGGATGTGTTGGAGATGGAGGCGCCTGGCACAGGGAGCAGTCGTTCAATGTGACAGAGACTGGCAGCCTGGTGGGGACAGAACTCCAGAGGGGAATTCTCCCTGCAGAGCTCCTTCAAGGCCTCAGCTCCATCTGCTTGCAGGGTGATGCAGCCTCAAACTGGACTCAGCCACTGTCTGAGCAAAGATGCTGCTCCATCTGCCTGAGATGCCCCTTGGAAAACATTCACTGCTCCTTTGGGTGGTGCTGGTACTAAAGGCTTTGCACAGGCAGACAAAAAGAGTCTGGCAAAGTCTTGTTCAGTTCATAACCTCTCAGCCCATTTTCTTTATGTGTTTGGGTTACATCTTTTCTGTACAAAAACCTCACAGATAATCTCCTGACATTTGATGAGGCCAAAAACTTTCCACCATCTCTGTTTCTCTGGCTGTTACCAGTGTGCAGGTGATGTGGAGAGTGATGTGAGTTCCTTGTTTAATAGTTGCAGTCATAAAATAATTTGTCACATGGGTAAAAATTCTCCTTCAAATGTTGTCTCCAGGCACATGTTAACTATGATCCTGTAGGTCCTCAGTGCTTCAGCTGGGGACAAACGTCAGTCATTTATTTAGGATGTCTTTGGGTTTGCCCTCTTGTTCTATAAAGTCCCTCAGTCTATGAGAAGCCCAGACACTAGTAATATATATATAATGCTTCGTCCCAGAGAGTTTTAGGTTTTGGCAGTTTGCTAACTGTATTCCTCATGCATATTTTACTCCATCATTTCTCAGTCAGGATTTTTACTTCTTTAGGAGTAAGTAAAGGGTCAACTCCTGCTTTTCCTCCTTTCCTATCTCTCTGAACAGCAGCACCTCCCTCTTGCCAATCTCTCCTCCTTGCTGCCTGACTTTTCGAATTCCCCTGTGCAGGTCCCAAGCTCTCTAGGACGGGAAGCCAGAGGTATCTCCCACATCAGGCTTCCGTTTGACCTCAGGCTACCAGGGAATTCCTGCCGGCAGGAACGATTTTCACTAGGGAAAATGCAGCCTGGTCAGGCTCCATGTGTGCTGATGCAGGGCTGCAGGAAGGCCTGATCTCCCAGTTATTCAAGGCCAGCTCCAGACTGTGTGAGGTCACCAGTCTCTGCCATGGTTAGGATGTGCACTGGACAAGGACAGTCCTCATCATATCCCAGCCACCTGGCATTTGCTGTGCCGAACTAGGAGATGGAACACCATCGCAGAACCTCCCAGCACTGTAATTCCATCCAACAGCAGAGCCCTCATGGCTGCACTGACAGATGTCTGCTGCAGCTCATTGTTCTCTCCTATCCTTCTCCCCTGATTTTTCCTGCCTACTGCACAGCTGAGAGGCTCCAGGGTTTTGGGACCCTGCAGCAGGGCTGAGATGTGCAGCTTCAGCCTTGGCATCTAATTCAATCCCACAATCAATCTTGCTGCTTGTGATCTGCCAATTATCCAGAGAGATAGTGCAGAAAGCAGCCACACAGAAAATGGCAGGATTACATCTTCTGTGAGGGAAGGGAATGGGAAGCAGCTGGAGCTGTCTCTATTCCTGTGCCAGAGGAAGGTGCATTGGCATCACTTTTACCTGTG
Organism: Hylia prasina; assembly: GCA_013397195.1. Taxonomy (NCBI): domain Eukaryota; kingdom Metazoa; phylum Chordata; class Aves; order Passeriformes; family Sylviidae; genus Hylia; species Hylia prasina. Next base: position 46,684 of record VYXD01005232.1, read on the forward strand.
AGCAGATGAAAGCCACACTCAGGTCTGCCAGGCTCAGTCTGTCAGCCCAGCTCAGGGCTTTTCAACACAACACAATCCACTCCAGAGCAGGGACATGGCCTCATGGGTCTTTTCCTACTTGGATTTTGTTGCTACACAGGATGACTCAACACAGCTAAAGCCTCCGCATTCCCATTAACTCGAGAATAAGCATCTAAATTAATTAATTTGACAAGGTTTGGCTCCAGCTTGGCATCAGTGCCCTGGTATGCCCAGAGCTGCCGCTGGCTGGAGGGTGTGCTCAGCAAAGGCACTGAGCAGAATTTGTCCATCTAAGGCTGAGTGAGCTGCTTGTCTTTGAAAGCTTTGCTGCTGCTATGATAGGTGTCCATGAATCCCCCTCACACAGGAAGGAACTGGCTCTATTTGCTTTCTTGGCATGGAGGTGTTTTTGCTGCTTGGGTTTACTCTGAGTCCCAAAATACTGATCTGTGCTCATGCTCCACCTCCTGACCCTAAAGGAATGGTCACTGTCTATTCACACAGGAAAGTCAGGAAATAAAGACACAAAGCGACCCAAAGATACCCAACTTCAGAGAGTAAAAACCCCAAAGTGCATTTACTTTCTTTTTTTAATAAAACACGTGGCAATTTAGGCTTTTTAATAACTAGGGCCTTCTAGTCAGTGGGGGTGATGCACTGAGCATCAGGTGAGAGGCTCCCCTGAAGCTGAAGGTGCCAAAACAGGTTGAGTGAGGCACAGAAACGTCCTTTGAAAAGTTCTGGTCCAAGAGATATTTTCCTTGGCACTTCCAAGGGCAGATCGCAGGAGATATGGCTGCTTTGCAGGAAGCTGTCACTTCTGCTGCCCTCAAAACCACCCAAATATTTCCCTCCGGGAAGCCACGGAGAGCAACTCAGTTCTTGTGGAGTGCCTGGAGCATTCCAGAGGCTTGTCAGCCAATAAAAGGTCTTTAACCTAAAATTAGCAGTATGGCCCAGGCAGGGGAGTGGGTGGGGAGGCAGCTCAGGCTGAAGTGCAGCAGCCGCTCAGGACACTCACTGAGGTCTCCAGAAATGTTATTTGTGGTTCTCCTCCATTTCTGGGGTTACTAGTGCTGTTTTATCTTTCTGTCAGCTAATCTCAGCTCAGATAGTGCGAGCTCTAATAGCATCACCTACTCATCACCTTGTACAAGTTCAGGATTGAGTGAATTGTGGCTTTGCCAAGAGGTATCCTTTCCCACCACAGATAAGGTCAGGTCAGGGTGTCCCCACGAGTTCATTTTGCTCATCTGGACAAGGAGGAGGATGCAGGGATGAGCATAAAAGCCACTCTGGGCTGCTGGGGTTTAAATAGGAGCCTAGTCCAGCCTCTGAGCAATGCACTAAGATCCTGGAATCCTTAGATGCTAGGTAAAGGTTCTAAAATACGCCTTAGCAAAGTAAAATTTCTTGAAAGAGGAGAGCTGTGTCCTTGTCCTTGGACAAATTATGTCAGAATGGCTTCCACCAGGGCTGAATCCTCAGCTCCTTCATGTGCAAGGAGGTCAGGACAAAATGAGTCTCCAATCTGTCAGTGCTTCCGGGCACGGGCCAGACATTTATTATCCGGTGATACAAGTACAGGGAATGTGCGTCCTGCACTCCCAGCACACAGAGCAGCACAGGCAGGAGAAGCAATGATTTATGTCATGCTGCCAACATGCTGAGCCAGCGCTGCATCCCGCTGCATCCCAGCCCTTCCCAGGGCACTGAACTGCCTTCCTAGCTGAATCCTGTGTGCTCTAGGGGCAGCCGTTCCAGAGAACATCCTGCTCTCTGGTGAAGGGAGGCAGGTCAGGGAGCTGCTTCTCTGAAGCACCTCCATCCCACCTCACATGGGGGAGAGGACAAATTCCAGAGTTATTTGCAAGGCTCTGCATTCTAATCACACAATCACAGAATGGTTTAGACTAGAAGGGACCTTCAAAGGTCATCTCGTTCAACCCCCATGCTCAGAGGTTAAACCATGACACCGTTAGCCAGGGACCAGGAGCACTTGGCTTCAGAGGTGGGAAAAAGAGTTCTGTGCATCTTGATTGTGATCAGCCCTTCTTCCCTATGGCACCATCAGATCTGGGTGCTGTTCTGGTCCCTTCAAGTTGCTTTTATTTCATGGGAATCTCCATAAGCACTCAACTATGCCTTGGTTTTACTCTGCCATGACCTTTCTAGGGCCACAGCTCCCATCATGGATTGGGAAAGAAAACCCTGCTTAATGCGGCTTGGGTCCCTGCCTGGCTCAGGATGACCAAACCGGGAAGGGTCAGTCGCTTCTGTGGGCTTTTCCCACAGGGATCCTCGGCATGGGACCAGGCTCACTCAGAGGGGCCAGGTCCCAACTTGTTCCGAAACCCCAGGTAAGGACAGACCTCGGCTGTACGGTGGCTGCAGCAGGACCTGAGAGGCTGGACGAAAGGAGTGAAGACAAGAAACCGTTTCTCCGGGGGGGGTCTTTTAGTCCAGTAGTTTATTCCATTAGCAGCAGCTCCAGACAGATGTTGACCCTTTTGCGAGACCCCCAGGAGAACCCAGAAAGCACGCTTTCCTCCCCTTTTACCTGGGGGAGGGCCCAGGGAAGGGAGTCATCCCCAGCCAATCCCAGAGGGGGGGGCAGTGACCTGGGGACAGATAGGCAGCCGAAAGGTCAAATCCCCTTTGGGGAGGGGGGTGCTTCTTCGGTTATAGCCAATCCTTCGACAGGTACCCTGGAATTTTCCCCTCAGAAACCCCTTGTATTAAAATCAAGTCCCTTGGGATTGGCAGGAGAAACTCCTGGGGTTGGGGGAGGGGAAACCCAAGAGAAACCCGCCCTGGAAAACTAGAAACGCACTGCAACACCTGCTGACGCAGACCACGGTTTGATTGCGGAATTCGAGGCAATGGCTCAACCAGTTTCCATCCCTAAATCCAAGTCTGGAAGCTGAAATCATCCTGTTTCCCAATAGCAGTACAAACCCAGAGCCTGGATCTCCCCCATGCCCCATCCAGGGGAGTCTCTGCTGTGCTTGTGCTGCTGTGACGAAGGTGAGAGGGGAGCCTAAACCACCAAAGTAATCATGGCGAAAGGAGTCTGTGTGATTAACCTCGTTATTCCAGCCAAAGGACCTGGAGCAGCCCCAGACAGCCTAATAGCTGCTCTGTGGATATTATCCAGCCCATCCATCTTCCATGTAATCACCAGGCTGGAGGGATGAGACAGACTGATCTATGGATATCTGCTGCTGTTTAATCAGCCTGGAACTGGGAATATTTAACACAGAATGATTTGGGGGCTGGAAAACACCATTCAGTGGGAAATGGAATTCGTTCAGAGTGGAAAAGGCCTAAAGGCAACCTGGTACTGAGCATGGGAGAGGTTTCTAAAGGTACTGATATATTTCATATAGTGAAATGACATATTTTACCTTTTCCTTTCAGTTAATTTTGTTTTAACTTTTATATTGCTTGGTGGAGAAAGGTTGTACTTGTTCACTATGGAGTTCTCCTCACTGGGAGTGGTCACTTTAAACTCCTTACCGCAAACAAGACATCTGTTAGATCAGATGAATCAAACTCTCACTGAGTTGAAGACAGAAGGAAGAAAGTTATCAGATATAGGGCAAAAAATCAGCTCAAAGAATGGACCAAAAGCAGAGAGTGAAGGACTGGCTAGGCTGTGAGAAAACTCTGCTGTGAAAGTCAGTTACTTTCTGGATAGAACATGCAAAAATTTCCTAAAACCTTCCTGAAAAATGAGATCTAGTTGAGCTGATGAAAGGGAATTATCCAGAGATGCTCTGCTAATATAATGTGACAAGGTCCCTGCTGCAATGTGTTAAGTCCCCACTTAAAAGCAGTGGACAGAGAGAGCATGAATGATTGAAAGCTAGAGAGAGATTCCTGTGCTCAGCTGTGACACCAGGACACCTCAGACAGGGGGCAAAAAGCCAACCAGAGGCACTGGCATTGATCCATGGAGGAGATAGCCTGGCTCTGTCAACAAATACTTTGGATTATCACTGGCTCTGAAATTAGGGGTTGGTGGGAGTGTTGGGTTTCCATCTTTGATGCTTCATGAGCATTGGAGATTAAGAAAACCAGCTAGGTATCATCCCTGGTCTGGGGGATGCTGGGGAGCTACAGCACATCGCTGGACTCTTTGGTATTACCTGGAGGCCAATAAATCTCAGTCATATCCTATCAGCAAAAAAGGTGGTCCTGAAGAAGTAATTCAATGCCTTTGTTGCTCTCTGTGCATATCTCAGCATGTAGGAACTTATTTCTGCTGTTTCAGTAATGGCTTTTCCCTGGGGGATTCTGGAGTTGGTACCAGCAGGAGAAAAGAGGCTCTCTCACATGAACTGGGAATCAGCAGCTTTTGTTCCATGGTGATTTGCAGAGGTTTTCTGACTGTGAGTGTCTGCAGGACTGTGAGGTGTTTGCAGGGAAGATGCAACCAGCAGGTTGTTGGGACCAACAGACCAGGGAGGGAGCATCCTTCATCCACCTGGACTGGCTGGATTTGGGTGAAGACACAGACAATGCATCAGAGGGCCCAAGGAATCACAGAATGGATCACGTTGGAAGAGACCACAGTGGGTCCAGCTCAGGCAAATTCAGAGCATGTGGCACAGGATGGCACAGAGGGTTCTGGAATGTCTCCAGTGAGGGAGACTCCAGACCCTCTCTGGGTGACTTGTTCCAGCCTGTGGTCACCCGTGCAGCAAAGCTCTTCCTCAAGTTCACGGTCAATAACTTTAGTTCAGTGGCTGAAGGCAGTTCTGCTCCAGAAAAAGAGTATTTGAAATGCAGAGTCTGAGACACCTTCTCAAAGCAGAGCTGGACACAGCTGAATGTATCCCCTCCTACACCCCCACTTTGCAGAGCAGGTGGGGATGGGATGAGTGCCTAACACTCCATCAAAATCCACAACTGACTTTTCCAAGGACTGCACACAGTGGCTGTTGGATGTCTCAGTGCAAACCAGCCCACACCACTGGGGTGGTCAAACACTGCCCTGTTGGTGATGGGGCTGAGCTTCCAATCACAGGGCTGTCCCCTAGGGTGGGCTGGGATGGAGTGACTTTTCCCTTGCAAACAGAGTGGAGACCTGTGGGGTGAGGGTCTGTAGTGATGCAGAGTCCCCAGGCAGGTGCAAAGGAGAGATGCTTTATTCAAAAAACTTGTTCTTTTTGAACCGTTAGCCACTTATCAGTTCCATACCTTTAAATCATAACAAACATAATTTAACCAACCACCATACACCACGATGTGAACACGCAATGGTTATGTAACATAACCATTTTTTCTACCCCAATTCAGCAGAGTGTCTTTCCCATAGTCCTTTTCTACTTAGCCAAAGTAACAAGCCTGAACCATGATTTTATGAGGCCTCTCTTTTATAAAACCTTACTTATTGGTAACAGAGATACGTTTGCCTCAGCCAGGCTGCTGGCAATTTCCCTCCTGGTAGAGGGAATTGAGGCAAAGATCAAATCCAAAGGATCAGATGAGAATCTGAGCAGTGCTGGAGGAACAGGTGGAGCGCCAGGTCCAGAACAGAGCAGAGCCCTGCAGCTGGGACCAGCTGTGACAACTGCTCTGCTCCAGAGGGAGCTGCGTGCAGGACCTTTGCTGCATTAGAAAGTGTATTTCTGCGCTAACTGACTTCACAAAAGCACTCCCTGCCAGAGACAGGAGGCTGTCCCAGGAGGAGGCTCACAAGTGCCATCATTGCTCTTGCCCTGGCTGCTGACTGCCAAGCAACTCCTGATGGTCAAACGTGTGTGCAGGCAGCTCCCACACGCTTCCTTTCCAATGCTCTCCCTTGTCACCTCCAACAGGATGCAAGGGTCAGCTGGGTGAGAGAGAGAACCAAATTGTTGTCCCCCTCAGTTCTCCCCTTGCTTCCCTTGCTCACGCTATACTCTCCTGCTCATCTGTCACAGACCTGGGCAGATGCCAACACTTCTTTCTTTCCTTGACCCTCCCAGCTGACACCGGACATCCAAAGCCCTGCAGATGCCTTTTGTAGAATGGATAAATACCCACTTCATATGTTCTAGACAGACGCTTTGTAGTGCTTCTACAGCCTCAGTGGAATCAGCACAATTTTCTGCAGATTTCCAAGCTGAGTGCCAGTCAAATAAAGGAATGTTCTGCTTTCTGATTTTTCCAAAGTGTCATACTGAAGTCAGAACTGTGACTCCTTCCCATGGGAATCTATTAAGTCCTAATATTATGAGCAATGTTCATTTAATAATGTTCGTACTTGTTCAATATGCCACGAGTGTGTGAAGGGGGATGATCCAGCAGAACTCCTAGGTTAGTGCCCCAGAAATATAGAAATATATTGGATTTTCTTTTTTCTGCACATGCCCTGTGCTGTGTGTGTGAGAGCAGCATTGCATGAGGGTGCTCCAAGGGGCATGAGGAAAGAAGCCGTAAGCTTTATCAGAGAAATTGTAATTGAAATTAAATTGCATTTGATGTACAATGCTTAGCAATCCCAGAGTGAATGTGAGACAGGTAAAGTGATAATGCTCATGTGAAATGCCTTGTTCAATCATTTCTCCATTTCATTAAAGTCGTTTGGAAGCATCATTCCTTGCCATTGGCATGGACTTGACTAATCCAAGAAATGTGAACTCTGGGTATGTCATTCATGGCCCAAAAAGCTGAGAGGGTGGGAAGTGCTTTGCTCTCTGAAGTGTGTTTTACATCCAGGGCTGCCCTGTGCAGACTGGGGAATGAGAGGCTGGAGAGCAGCTCTGGGAAAGGGACCTGGGGCTCCTGGTCAATGGCAAGGTCATTGAGTCAGCAATGCCCTGGAGCCAGGAGGGAAATCCATGTCCTGGGAGGCATCAGGGAGGCCAGGCCAGGGAGGGGATTGTCCTGCTCTGCTCTGGACTGCGGGGGCCCCACCTTGAGTGCTAGGGGCAGTTTTGGGCACAGCAAGGTAAGAAAGATCTAAAACTGTTGGAAAGGGTCCAAAGGATGGACACGAGGATGGGGAGGGGTCTGGAGGGGCCACATGAGGAGCAGCTGTGGGCACTTGGTCTGTTCAGCTGGAGCAGAGGAGGCTGAGGGCAGAGCTCAGCAGGGCTGCAGCTCCTCCCCAGGGGCAGCTCCGATCTCTGCTCCCTGTGACAGGGACAGGGCCCAGGGAATGGCTGGAGCTGTGTCAGGGGGATTTGGGATGGATATCGGGAAAGGTTCTTCCCCCAGAGGGTGCTGGCACTGCCCAGGCTCCCCACGGAATGGTCCCAGCCCGAGGCTGCCAGAGCTCCAGGAGCCTTTGGACAGTGCTGCCAGGGATAGACAGGGGGGATTGTTGGGGGGGTCTGTGCAGGGACAAGGGTTGGACTGCGTGATCCTTGGGGAGCCTTTTCAACCCAGGATATTCTATGATTCTAAGTTTAAGCCCATTTCTTGCTGCGGGTGTGGAGCTTTGCCTGAATTGAAAGCCTCGCTCTCGTGCTGGTGGATCAACCCCTACCAAAATCATCACAAAAAAGAAAAGGGGAGGAATTTAAAACAGATTTGGAAAGACTTGGTTAGCATGAAATTTACCTATAAGTACAGATATAGATGCAGCCATAACTACAGAAATCCCTTTCCCCATGAGTGGATCTGCTGCAGGTGAAGAGACCTCAGGGGGACATCCCCTGCATAGGCTGCAGGGCACCAGTGACACCATCACACAGCAGCAGCTGTGGCTGGACTCCAGACCTCCAAACTCATCTTCCTGGAGGCTTCAGCCAGCTCTGACTGTCCTATGTTGTCCAATTGCCACCTTCTAAATTGTTGAAGTGCAGCTGGAGAAGCAGAGGAGACCAACCTGGGAATCTGATGGAGCAGTTTAGCAGAGGCTTTCCACGTTCATTTGTGCAGATATACCCTGCAAATCCCCAAATCTGTCTCTGGTGGCCCACTAGGTTGTGATGCCAGTTATCTTGCATGGTGGCAATGCCTAATTAAACATCTCCTGCCTCCTCCTCACCCTGTTCATCACCCTAAGTCCCTTATGAGGTTCTTGCTTGTGCTGTACCTTTTCTGGATCAGCTTAGTCAAGCTGGCTGGGCTGAATGGGGTTCCTGATCTACTGGAAGGTGTCCTTGCCCTTGGCAGGGGGCTGGAACTGAATGATCTTTGGAGTCCCTTCCAACCCAAACCATTCTAGGATCCAAGTGAAGCTTTGAGTTTCTCACTTCTCTCATTTTATTTGATTCACTTCTACCAGCACAAATGCAGGAAAGGTGTCCCTAAAGGCTCTGCCTCGCTGTTTTCCAGGACCAGGTGCAGGTTCCACTGAAGGAAGTTTTCTGAATGCAGAGCAACAGCATTTCTGTGTTTGTTTATTATTCAAAGGAGGTTCCTCAGAGGCCAAAGGGTTTTCACCACACTGAACTTGCAGTAATGCAACACCAAAACAATAATTTTGAATCCTGAAAGAATGACTCTTAAAAATTCAGTCAGTGAGAAATGCAATTTTAAGATGTTTATGAGACGAATGAAAGGCTTTTAATTAGTCAGCAAGACTTCATTTAAACGCACGGAACTCCGGAAGGGGGATATCAACTCTTTTGTGGAGTTTTATGCTGTTTCCAGCATGTATCTGATGAACTGGCTTTCATCAGAAGCAGAATGCACCTTTTTTTAACCAGGATAAGAGTTCTCAGGATGAGGAGAAGCTGCCGGGAGGCCCCGGGTGTGCAGCAGGCGGTGCCCAGGACGGGGCGCTGGGAGGAGAGTGAGGTTTTCCTCGGAACTGCAGGAAGCTGTTGCTGTCTGGCAGCCTGGTCAGGCAGAGGCTGCAGGAATTTCTCCCTCATCGGAGATGCTACTTTGGAAACGTGACAGGAAACACCCCGTGGAGCAGCCAAACCCACAGCTGCAGCAGCTGGAATGAGCTAAATCGGCATTTCAGAATGCTCTGTGCCCATAGCAGGCTTCAATATCCAGGCACTTCAGACCTGGCTGCTATTACTTTTCATTAAGGATGGAAAGGTAAAGTTTCGCCTGAGTTACGTCACCCAATGCTGGGGAAGGCGAATTCCTTCGCTGCTTTCAGCCCTGCAGACACCCCCCTGTGAGTCATCCTCCAGCGCCACTTGCTCAGTGCCTTCTCCCACTCAGACTGAGTCACTCCCGGCTGCGGGGGTCCCCCCAGGATAGCACCAGCAGCAGGAGTTAACCTGGAGTCTGTGTTATTGGAGTGTAAATCACTGGGAATCACCCCTTGTTTCTGAGAGGAGGAAGCTAAAGGCAGGAGTTCGGCTTTGTTTTGAGTTTTTGGAGTAGGTGCAACATCTACATCTAGTGCCCCATTCCTGGACTGTTGCACGCAGGTTCACGGAGTAATATGTGACTGCTGCTCACCCAGAGGATGCAGTCCCACTGCACCCCGTAGGTAGGACTGCAGAGTCACTACTCAGTTTTCACATCACTGAGCTCTTGAGCCTGATCATTGCTGCTGGAACAGCACCCAGCTTTGCTCTGGAAACAGCAGAATGACGGCTAGTCTGTGTTGCATGGATTAGTCATGCTCACTGCAGAAAAACCTTGTGCTTCATTTCCAATGCAAAGCTGCCCTGGTTCAGATCCTCTCCACTGCTTCTGTTTCTGCGTTCAAGAGCACTCAAGTACCTTGTATTTTCTCTGCAGGGAGACACTTATTCACTGTGATCAAATCAACTCTCAAGCTGCCATCTTTATATTTTTAATTTTTTTTCCCTTTTTGAGCAGCAAGCCACACTGAGCTCTGTAAATCTCCCACGGTGTGACATTTTCTGTAGCTCTCCACTCACACCTGGTCTCTGCTTTCAGTCCCATATGAGTTTTCACCTTCTTTTCAAGACCACAAATGCTGGCAGCACCTGAGCTGTCCATGTAGGCAGGGCCAGGGCAGCACATATTCATTAGCTGGGCATTCTCCAGCCCTTTTGGCATGACTGGTGTTTGGTATGCATGTAGGTTCATTTTCTGAGTTCTCAGATTCCCCCCACAGGTAAGCCTGGCTTGTCCTTAACTGGTTTAGGAGAGATGAAAGCAGGGAAGAGGCATAAAGAGATGGATTAGAAGAGACTTGTTTTATGGGAGACTTGTAATCACTGGCCTGTCTTCTCTTCTTTGATAGTCCCTAAATTATTGTGCTTTGCACATGATGGTTGCATGTGATTTTCCATCTGCTTCAACAGTGGTAATGAATCAGCAGAGAGGTATCTTCTAGTGGAAGCTGTCCATGGCAGGAGGCTGGAACAAGATGGTCTTTTAGGCCCCTCCTAATCCATTTCGGAATTCCATGATTCCATGATCTGGTTGTGGTTCTGCAGCTCTTCACCAGAAACGTCCCTCTTAAAAATGGTTCCTTCCGGCAGCTCTTTATTCATCTGCTTTATCAGCACAGGCAAACCTGGCTTTGCCAGGACAGGTGATATCTTTTCTCAGTCCAGCTGGGCTGACAAAGCCATTTTTTGGCACAGTGCTCATCTTTTAACTGGTGCTAAGCGAAAAGTCTTTCAGAAATCAAAATCTACCAACTGTAAATTGAATCTGAAAATCCTCTTGACCAGAGACAGCCTCAGTCAGTGAATGGCACAACATTCCCAGCCTTCAGTTAGTAATTTGCTAAATCCCAAAATCAACTTTCCCATTATGTTGCCCTTGACAGGCACCTGTTAGTGAATGTGGTCTGTGACATCCTGCTTTACCTCTCTGCACAAAGCTCCATTACATTCTGCAGTTCCCCAAAGGAAGGATTTCCCACTCATTAGTATTTAATCTCAGTGTGCTGGACAACTCTCTGACCATCTTTTTGAAGACTTGGGAATAAAAATGATGTAAAATTATTGATTTGAACTTATATAAATACAGTTTAGTTCCCATCTTAAGTTGGCTAACAACTTCCTTAGTTACTAAGGGACCAAAAAGTAGTTTATTTCTCTGATGCCACACAAGCATATTTTTCTGCTCCTTCGCTAATGTAAAATATAAATATTATTTGATCTCTTTTCTAGACAGATGCTTGCCAGCATGTTTCTCAGAGATTTACAGGACAATGAAACCTCATGAAAGGATGAGTCTGAAAACAACCCAGTTAATGTTCTCAGGGGAAAATATGACCAATGTTTTTGTGAGAGAGGAAGATATTTTTTTAAAATACTTTGAAAGAAAAAGCAATGGCAACCTCTGACTCTTGTTCTGGAAATTATATGGTTACATAGAGCATTAAAGCCCCAAACAATCCTTTATAGCACACAGTGTGAGAAACTGAAGTCTTCAGAAAAAGCTAAATGAAAAGGAAGAAGGACGTAGAAGTAATGGACTAACTGTCCCACTATTCCCTCATTTCTGCTGGGGGACACTGCACATCTCAGACACCCACCAGGTGCTCTCTTTCCCTCCCCAACAAGGAAATGAGTGTTGGAAGGACTGAACCTTCCTCATACCTAAAGTTGCCAAAGAAATTCCTGTGCCCTGAATAGTGAGACTTGCCTTGTGGGAAGAGATGGGATGGAGTTTGTCACCCTGAATTTCTACAGCCTTCTGAGAATTTTTAAAGCCTTCTGAGAATCTCTGGAGTTTTCTGACTTTTCTAAAACTTTTCGAATGTTTACATGTGAAAGTGGAGTCTTTCAAGGACTTTGTAGGAAAAACAATCTTTGTTTACTTTCCTCTCTCAAGGAGAGACCTTTGATAGACTTTTGTCTCTGCCAGTGTGGATGGAGAGGTGGCAACTTCTCCCTCCAATCCAGAGGCAATCCCTGAAAAACTATAAAAACCCTAGTTGTAAATGAACTTTCTCTTTCCTGCCTTTGGAGCTCACTTTGTGTGCTGTGCCTTCATTTTGTATCCTGTTGTGACAGGAGTTGAGCTGCAGACCTGTGGCATGCACCTGCAGAAGGACATCGGAGCACAAAGAAGCACGTGGCAGCACAGAGGCTTGTCCCTCCTGACCTTGGGGACAGGGGGTGCCACCAGGCAGAGCCCTGCAGAGAGGAGCCTGCCCAAAGCTGACAGACAGGTGAACAGTGCATGATCACCCCACAGAAGGACATTAAGAAAGCGTGTTGCTGACATGGCGATGTATGATAGGTCGCTTAGTGAGATTACCACGTAAGGAAATACTTGCCTTGAAAATGTGTATAAAATCAGCTCGTTTCTTTGAATAAACAATTCAAATTCCCCCCTGGTCTGAGTTCGTGCCTCAGTCATTACATTGCCTCATCCCTGGAACACTTTTAACCAGAAAAGGTCTTTGAGATAGGAATCTGATTTTCTGCAGGCACCTCAGAGGTTTTCTGCCACCTCCACTGCTGACTGCAGTCACATTCAAGGGTTGAGGGTGTGAGTACAGCCACGTTCCTGATGCTCCTGGACATCTGTCTCCCACTGGAAGTGCTTTGCTGAGGGCCAGCAGAGCTGTGCCAGTGGGAGCTGGGGCTCCTGTGCTGTAGTGGATATTCATCAGCTGATTTACTTGGGAAAAAAACACTGTCTTTTCTTTCTACTGGCAGGGTATTCATGCTAGTAAAAACAGAATCTTCCAGGAGACAGTACAAACACAGGTCTACCATTGTGGTTTCTCCCCTCCTTCTCCTTCTAACATCTCATCCTTGTGTCCTCTCCTCCTCACCCTCCCAACTTCTCCATCTGAGCCAACTCTTCTTGTTGCAAGCCCTTACACAGAATCCCATTGCACAGAAGGAGGGATGAAAGTTTTGTGGCGTGGTATGGGAGCTGGGGGGAGCAAGGCCTTTGCACTGAGCATGAGTTCAGGTCCATGGAGTGGGTGTTGAGCATTCCCAGGGCTCTGAGGAGAAGAGCAGGGCAGGTACCATGTCCTTTCCCAACAAACAAACACAGAGACCCAGAAATAAACCAGCTCCAAAATAAAATAGAATTTTGCCCCAGAAAAACCTGTGTTGTGAAGTTTAGGAGCAGGGTGACTCAGGTGTCCCAATCCACCTCTGCAAGCTTAGACTGATTCCCAGCTTTGACGGAAAATGCCTTTCTCCATCCTTTTGGCCGCCTACAGCCATAGTCATGGAAAGCAAAATGCACCTTAGAAATCCTGGGAGCCCTGAGCCTCCAATGTGCCATTGCTGTTTGTGTAGCTGCTCGAAGGGGTAACATGGCAGCACTGGGAACAGGCACTAAACCCAAATCCATGTGCCTTCTTTCCATGGCTCTCCATGGTCCCATCCAAACCCATCTGGGAATGGTGCTAGAAATGCAGTATGGATTGAAGCGGGGTGGGTGGGTTATAATTTGCACTTGAAACTTAGTTTGAAATCTTTACTTATCCCATCTTAGAAAATCAAGAAGCAACTTGAAAAGACACCCACAGCCAATTAGAATTTCTAAAATATTGTAACTTGAATCACTCACCTCAGGTTGAAGGAGAGGGTGGAGAGGGAAAGGATGAATCCTGATTTCCCAGTGTGCTGGGGGAAAGGGTTTAAAAAAATCAAAATGAGATAAGGAGGTGGTTGTATCTTCATGAGGTGGCAAACTCAGCCAATCTCCAGGTGAGCTGCACACATATATAATCTTCATTATATGTAATATATGTTCCACAAACAGCTTCCACTCTGCTTCCAGACAGCGACCCACCAGCCATTGATGTTCCTTGCATGACAGCCATGGAGTTCAGCAGCTCAGGAGTCACAGAGCACAAACTAAAAAGGGAACCGTGCCATCACCTCCCTGACATGGCTTCACCTGGGGCCAGAGGATCACTGCCCAGTGAGGGCACAGGTCTGGAGCCAGGGCAGCAGGGTGATTCCCCACACCACATTTTGGGACAGAATCATAAATTCACACAATAGTTTGGGTTGTAAGGGGCCTTAAAGATCATCCAATACCACACACTGCTGTGGGCAGGGCCAGCTTCCACTCAACCAGGCTGCTCCAAGCCCTGTCCAGCCTGGCCTTGGGAGGGTACTGATGAAGAACTCGCTGGCAGAAAACAGAAGTATTTCAGCACTGATAGTTTTGGGTCAGTAATTCTTCCTTGGTACCTCATGACTTCAGTAGAGGCTGACTAGAATTGACACATTGAGTTCAGTTGCCCAAACACAGGTGGCTGTTGCTGTCTGAGGTGTTACAAGCTGCCCATGAGATCCTTGGGGCTGGAAAACAGGATATAGGACCAGTGGGAATACTGCACCCTTCTAAAGATACAGCCAAAGGCTGAGGAGTTCCTGTCCTTCCTCCAACACAGAGAGAGACACCTCCAACTAGGCAACCATGAGAAGCCCCATGGCTGGTGAGCTGTTCCACTCCTCCTGTTCTGTTCACTGCCTTCCTGAAATTGAGGCTCAGACACCAGCCCCATGGCAGGGGGGGGAACAGGATGGTCTTTAGGGTCCCTTCCAACCCAAACCATCACATGGTTTCATGAGCTGACACACCTGACATGCCATCTGTGGATGCTGAACCTGCCTTGGTCACACCCTCTCAAGCGGCATTCTAGAGGACTCACCCGGAGTTCATTGGAGAAACAAGGGGACAAAGTCCCCCCTGCTGTCTCAGGCAGCCAAGATGAGGATGACTCAGCCCTGCTAGCTCCCAGGTGCCTGAACTTGTGACATGAGCAAATGCAGCAAAACACTGGGATGCAGGTCCTCCTCCTAAGAGCACCTACTGATTTTATTCCAGTACATTGATGGATCTGCTATTGGGTGTGGTTGTGAATCCCATGGGAACACATGGGCAGGGGTGAGTTATGAACAGAGGGATCCACGGTCTTCCAGTGTGAGACCAACTCAACTTACCTCTTCCAAGGGTGACATGAACAAAATAAATATCTTCCTTTCCTTCCAGCTCCTGTAGGTCTCCAGTCTCACTTGAGTCCACTCTTGTGGACTCAAATGCACATACAATCCAATTTGACCACTGAATTTTGCTTTATGCCACTGTAACAGGATAACAAATTTTTTGGTTGTCAGAACAGCAAGTTCAGGTCGGACCAGACTGGTCCAGCTTCCCTCCATGTCTTGGTTTGGAGCAGAGTCTCAGGCTGGACATTTAGTTAAGAACGGACCAGCACTTGGATTTTTGGCATTCCATATCCCAGGTGGGAATCTCAGCAAGCTTTGTGACAAAGCCCAATCATGACTACCTTTTCCCCTCAATTCTAAAACTGGTATTTTCCATTAACTTCCCTCAAATTAACAACAATTAGAAGTAATTATTTTTATGCTCATGGAGGCTTCCAGCACTGATCTAAACTTGGGTGAAAGATCAGAGGATTTATGTGAGCTCTTGTTTATTGAGATCTGAGCAAGAGCTCTTTATGTCTTGGAGTGGGCAGAAGAAATAATTCAAGGGCAATAAATATTTTTTCTTTGCCTGTAAAGGAATTTCCTTGTAAGCTTCACCAGTCTCCTGAAATACCCTGACATGTTATTTTCCCTTTTCTCCTGTTGATTCTTGAAGCTGTCACTGTGATAGACAAAGAAAAGTGCTCTGCAAACCCCCCTCTCAACAGGGAAAGCTTTCAGCTGTCTTTTTTTAAAAATTTGCATTTTCATACCTTCACTGTATTTTCTGTACCAGTTCTTCAGTTCAGGGGGGATAATTTGTTTCCAGCCTGACTAATTCACAGATTACCTGATTTTCTCATTATTGTGTGTTTCATAATTCTTGCCTCATAAAACTCTGGAAGCAAGTTTTTGATCTGAGAATTAGGTGCTGAAAGCTAATAGTGGACTGGTTAAAAATTAACTGTTTTGCTTTGTAAGGAAAATAAATAAATTTAAAAAGATTAACAGCTATGCTACTAAACCACACAAAATACCAGTGGCTGTCTGAAAGCTGCATGGAGAGAAAGATGTTTCTCTGAGCCACTGGAGTGGTGTGTGGAGATAATTCCTCGGATGGATCTGCTCCATAGGTCTGGCTTCTCACAATGAGCAGAATGTATTTCCTGTACATTAATTAATCATCTGAAATGGGTTGAATATATTTATAGACCTATTTCTGATGTCTGAGTTTCAGTTCAGGCTTCACTCACAGACTGATTCTTTTTTTTAATATTTGGGCACAGAAAAGCTGCTTGATGCCCATAAGTCTGATTGACAGATACTACAAAGAGTTTGGAGATGATTCAGATCTTGGATGCTTCTCTTCATTCCAGGAGAAGTCTGCAGCAGAATGACAGGGGTGGGATGTGACACAAGGAGCAGGGCAATGAGGAGGCATGAGCTGGGTGCTGGGGCTTGACAGCACAACATGGGACAGATCTCTTTTTGAGGGATTTCTCCTTGGGCAGGGCCTGGATAAATTCATTAATAGGATGAATGAATATCAGAGGTGTTTTGGATGCCCTGGTTAACAGCTTGTGTGTGGAGTTGATCCAATGTCTGCTACAAAAGAAAGCCATGGTGTGGTGGTAAGAAAGAGCCTAAAATTTAGCTTTTTACTATCCCAAAATATTGCTGTGTTGGCTGCTGTGTTGTGGGGACTGAAGGTGTGTCAAGGTGGATGTGGCAGGACCAGGAGATCATCTCTTAATGAGGACTTTCCTTCCTGTCTATAAGGTGCTCATGGACATTCCTGTAGGATCCAAACCTCTAACTGAGGATTTACTTTAGCATTTCTCTTTCCTTCACAGTCAAGCTCATTATACCTTATTTCTACAAGCACAAAAAGGGGAAACTTTAAGGGACTAAAAAAAAAAAAAAAAGTAACTTTGGAAATGTCAGAGTATTTTAACAGGTTTTGATTGACTTAGAGATCTTGGCATTGTCAAAATGGAAATGATTCTTTTGTGTTCATTGCAAGACCATGAAATGCCATTTCACCTCTGCTCAAGTGAGTAAAAAGTACAAAATGGAAGATACAGAGGGGGAAAATGGAAGATACAGAAGGGGAACTGACAGAAAGAAATGGCTTATTCCTTCTGATCTGGAACCCCATGGAGTTTGTGGGCAAATGCAATGTGGGGTTGAATGTGTGGTGTAACTTTTGCCCTTTTGGCTCCTGCATCTCCACTGCATCTGTGCTCTGCTGCCTCCAGCCTGGGGATCCCAGCTCAGGACCTGGAGCTGCCGGAGAGAGTCCATAGGATGTATGAGGATCATCAGAGGGATGGAGCAGGCTGGGACGAAAAGCTGGGAGATGGATGGAAAGGCTGGGAGAGCTGGGGTTGTTCAGCTGGAGAAGAGAACAGAGTACCAGAGGTGACCTCATAGTGGCCTTCCAGTGCCTGAAGAGAGCCTGCAAAATAAAACCAGGAGACTATTTACAGAGGATAAAGAGACAGGACAGGGGGAGAAGGTTTCCCACTACCAGAAGACAGGTTTAGATGGGATATTGGGAAGGACTCCTTCCCTGTGAGGGTAGGGAGGCCCTGGCACAGGGTGTCCAGGGAAGCTGTGGCTGCCCCGGGATCCATGGAAGTGTTCAAGGCCAGGCTGGACGGGGCTTGGAGCAGCCTGGGACGGTGGGAGGTGCCATGGCAGGGGGTGGGGATGGATGATATTTAAGGTCCCTTCCAAAACAGACCATTCTGTGATTTTGTGATTCAGTGATTCTGTGATTCAAAGGAACAAACCAAGCTCCCCTGGCAGCCAGAAGGAAGTTGGTTAATACAACATCCCCATTAGAAATGGCTCCATCCTTTTCCAGGTCGGTGAGAAAGAATTGATCTCAGTCCACCACCGACAACTGTGGGAAGTGAGAGAAAACTTTCTAGTATCAGGCAAAGAACCTTATTTCCAGGGGCTCTCTCCCAAGAACTCAATTCACAGGTGTCAAACCACTTCCTCTGTAACCTCGGCTGGAGATAATTAGAGAGCATTTAAAGCAGAGCTTCCGACTTCCCCAAGCTCACGTGGTGCTCCCACCCAGGATGGCAATTCTGCAATTTCCATAGGTAGATTTTTTGCTGGGAGATTTAATGAAGTTGCGGCAGAGAAACCGCAGGGCATTAGTTAAGGAAACAAATCTCACAGCATAATCCTGAGGTGCCTTTAATGTTCTAATTAAACCTATATATAGAAACTGCCAGCAAGAAAAATTGTTTGAAAAGTTTCTCATCTGCTGAGTATTTTTCCATCCCTTTCCTTCCCCCCATCTGACCTCCCTTAACCCACAGAGGGGCTGAAAAAGATCCTTCACATTGATTTTGATGGAGAAAGAGGGAGAAATGCCAGGCAGATAGAGATCAGCAACATTTCCATTCCTTGGGCCCTTTGGAAAGATACAGCCCTGCCAATGTCTGCTGATAAGGCCAACTTCTGGCCTGATTAAGGCCAGGCCAGCCCAAGCCACACAAGGGGTTGAGCATTAGAAGCCTCAGATTTTTCTCATCTAATTGCAAGGCGGGGCCGAAGATGGGACAATAAATGTGAGGAGCTAGGAAATCATAAAGACTGTCTGAGAGAATTAGTGTTCAGCAAAGGATGGCAGTGGGACAGGAGAACCTCACTGCCTTTCCATTTAGGAAGGGTCACAGGAGACAGATGAGGAAAGAGGAAAAAATCCTGCTGTCTTTTGCCACTTAGCAGACATCAAAGCGATGGATGATGAATCAGAGATTGAGGGAATTGTTTAGATTGGAAAAATCCTCTAAGATCATTTAGTCCAACCACTGCCCCAGCACTGCCAAGGCCACCACTGATCCATGTACTCATGTGCCACATCCATATGGCTTTTAAATCCATCCAAGGAGGATGAAGCAGTGACTCCACCTGGGCATCCTGTTGCAGGGCTTGACAACCCTTTCAGTGAAGATATTTTTCATAATGCTCAGTCTAAGCCTCCCCAGGTGTGACTAGAGACCATTTCATGTTGCCCTAGTGAGTTTGGGAGACAACATGAGTTTGGGAGACAAAAGACCCCTTTGTAGCAGAAGAGGGTGTGAGGTGAGAGCTTCTGAGACAGCAAGGCCATCCCAGGATCCCAGTGGCTACAAGGACATGGTGTTGCTCAACCTACTACACTTTTAAGTCTTGCACAAATGGTCCTTCTCCCTACAACTTATGATCTGTGTTTTGAGCTTTCCTCCACCATGGAGGAAGTGGAGACAGAAGTTCTCATGGAAACACCATAGGAACATGCAGGGAGGTGGTGCATCAGGCTTATGCAACAGGGATGCTGGATTGAGTTTAAAGTGCAAATCCTGAAGAAAGGCATCTCATTGTTAACAGAAACCTCTTTCAATCATATCAAACATTATTCCAAACCAGGTTTTTGTCACCTGAAAGAAATGCATCTGCTTTGGCAGAGCTCTCACTATTACTCACAACCCAGTTTGGGGCCCAGCTTGCCCTGGGAGCTCCCTGGGTTATCCATGCAGTGACAGACGTTGAAGTGTGATTCTACTCCATCACAGCAGGGCTGTCTGAGACCTCTTGCTCCTTTCTTTCATTTCCCTTCACAAGGTCTACTTGGAGCTAACATGTAGGGGTATCTTTATCCCTCTTTTATCCCTCAGGCAGCAGAAGGAAGGGCCAAGCCTGCTGATGCGGAGGTGAACTGAGATGTTCATGATCACCTTCCCCGTGCCAAAGCAGCCCCTCCCACTGCAGGAATTAGTCTATAATTAGCTTAGAGAGTAAAGAACTTTTAATTAAGGATTAAAATTCAGCAGGCCATCTGCCTGGTCTTATTTGTAAGCAATAGGCATCTTCTACTGGCAGCACCATTTTTCCTGGTTCCTCTCTCTAAACCTCTCATTTGGGCAGAGCCTAAGGCTGAGCATGGGGGGTGGAGCCAGGACATCATATCCACATTGTCCAAGACAATGCACTGCAATCTGTTGGTTGTTACAGTGCAAAGCCTCTCCCAGAGACAGCCATGGAAGCTGGGATGGCATCTTGCTTTCTTTCCAGCCTTCCAAGCACTGTGACAGCTGCAAGAATCCCATCCAGGAAATCTCAGCAGATGACTGCCCTTAGGTCCCATATAAGCCCTTTGCTTTGCTCTGCAAACACTCAGGGGGGTCAGAAAAGCCACAAGCACAATTCCTGACACTTTCCTGCCTTGCACAGTTGTGGGAGGTAGTTAGATGGGGCGTTAGGGAGAAATTGTTCCCTATGAGGGTGGTGAGGCCCTGGCACAGGGTGCCCAGAGCAGCTGTGGCTGCCCCAGGATCCCTGGAAGTGCCCAAGGCCAGGCTGGAGAATGCTTGGACTTTAAGGTCCCTTCCCATCTAAACCATTGTGGGATTCTATAATTCTAAAATTAGGACAGATCTTATGAACCACAGCCATGGGATTGTTTGGAAAGCCTGGGGAAAGCAAACACATTTCTCAGTGTCCAAGAAGCTTTCAGAGAATTTTGATGTTTGAAGTCAAAACTAAATTATACCTCTTTTACTCCTTTTTTTTTTTCAAGCTGTAAATGGATCAAGCCCCCCAGCCTTTCTGCAGTGCTCTGTTGTGAGACATGGGCTGGTGCTGTGCATATTGCCAAGGAGCCCAAGCGTCTCAAGGGCTCCTTTTCTACCTGGAGCTTTCCCAATTACTGTCATAAAACCAGAGAAAGGCAGGAGGCACACCTGGGGCTGCTCCCTCCATTCTGAAATTATTTTTGCAGAGCAATTGACTCCCACCCACATGTCTTTTATTCCCAATGATTTCCCATATACACGTTAGGTGACAAAACTGCTGCTGCAGCTCTGTCACCTTTCCCCTAGGATTATTATTTTTCTTTATTGTCATTATTACTAAGGGCACAACATGATTTATTTTCTGTAAAACAACCCATGTGATAGTCAAGGCAAATCAAAAGGGCTGGGTTAGGCAGAGACGTTAAAATAAATTTTGTATGAAAATGCAAGATCATAAGCAGTTTCTTGGCAGATCTAATGTCTTTCAGGTCTGTTCTTTGGGAATAGCAATTCCAGGCAGGGACTCTGGAAAAAGCAGAGTGCGTTGATATAGCGAAAAGCTGTATCAGAATGGATATGCATGAGCTGGCCAGATGAATATTTAATGAGCTGTTGAAGCCTGCTATCCCTAATCATGGAGTGCCTGGGATCTGCAAAGTGACTAATTTTAAAGTATTTTGCATGGAATTATTCATGCATTAAAAAGTACATGACTCCCTTGCAGTGAAACGGAATTAAACTCAATGAAATTTAGTCATCAAAATGTCAGGTGTCAGGTCCAGCTGAGAAAATGGGATGAGGGTATCGCTCTTACTGAAGGACACAGTGAAGCTTGAAATGTCAGGATTAGGGCACACAGCTTCCTGCAGGGAGGAATGGCCTCATCCCAGTGGGTTTTCTTGGGAACCCAGAGCATACAGATAATTTTTTGGGTTTTCAAAGCAAGGAAGAGCCAGGACTGGAAAGAGGACCACCAAGAGCTCCACAGCAGGAAAATTATGTGGATGGATGAAAAAGAAACACAAGGATTCAGGTGCTGGAGCAGGAGCAGGGCTGAGTCAAAACCAGTGACATCACTTGAGTGACGTCTCTGACATCACTGTCATAATCTTTATTTTTGTTTGTATTTTGCTTTGAATGATGTTTCTAATTTCCTTGTTGATCTAGAATTTAATGAGACTTTCCTTTGGCTTGAACAAATGTTTTTTGGACCTCAGCTCAGACAATACTCCCAATACTTCTTTGTCTTTTCCTCACTGGTTTCGGATAAAAGGAGACTGTTCCAAAGAAAATGTCCTTCTCAATTGGAAAACGGGTTTTCAGTTGGGGGTGAGGAGGAAAGATTTTTTTCCTCCTGGCATCTTTTAAAGTTTTCCACTTTTTCCCCGACAGAAAACAGTTTGTTGAAGTTATTGTGTCTTCTGGAAAGCCATTGTTTGACCCAAACATGGAATTTGTGAAAATGCAGGAGGTAGAGGAGGCTGAGCCTTCTTTGCTACACAATCTGTGAACACAGTAAGTTCATTGGCTTACTGAGAGGAGTAAGCCTGTAAAAGGTGTTTACAGCTATTTGCGTGCTACTAATTGCACCAAAGAGCGGTCAGGAGATGAGAGAAAAATCTGGCACTAGAGGTATGGGAAAGGCAGAGGGGAGGGACAGGTGGGAGATGCATTTCCTCTCTCTGTGCCTGCCTGGAGCTGAACCAAGGCCCGGGGTACCCGCAGGCAGTATCGGTGTTGTGGTTTGTTGGCATTGTTATAAATACTAGTAAAGAACTGTTGTCCCTACTCCCATAACTCTGCCTGAAAGTCCCTTTAATTTCCTAAATTATAATAATTTGGATGAAGGGTATTTGAATTCTACATTTCCTAAGGAGGTCTTGCCCCTCCTTAGCAGATACCTGTCTTTCAAACCAAGACAATCAGGATCCTGGCTCACTGGGAAGGTCCCTTGGCAAACACGGCCCCCAGGAATGAGAAAATCTCACCTGTGGTTGTAGCTGTGACCCTGGAAGTGAAATGAGTTTTGCTGATCAGGAGGGAAGAAAAGGAGGTGGGAATACACAGGATCTGCAGCCTCTCCCTGGGTTTGCATGGAAGCAGTTGGAGCAGATATATTTTGTTATTTTTGGAACAGAATGTTGACTCAGAAATCAATTTATCCTTTCTCTGACTAACTTAAAACAAAAGGTGAGCCTGAAAATGAGGAGAAAACATTTCATATCAGCTTGAGAAAAATTCTTTAATCAAGCTGAAGTGAGGAGGTTGGGGTGTTTTGGGTTTTGGATTTTGTTTTTTCTTTGTTTAGTTTTGTTGTGGACTGGGCAAGGATTTAGAACTGGGCCTGTCCAAAGAGTATTTATTCTTCCCTCATCATTTTTTATTAGATCCCTGAATAGAAAGACCCATTATTTTCACAGCAATTATTTTAAGTACAGCTAGAAAAAGCCATGTTAAGTCCTAATTTAAATATTAAACATAATTAAAAGACTTTTCTACATTTTAACTTGCTCTCTTGTCTGCCTGCCCATAAATGTCAGTGTATTAATGGTCACAATTTGTCTCAGAGGTAGAAAATAGCTTTTTCCTCCCACTGACTTGTGTGAGCAACAGGGAATCAAGCACAGCAGGTCATGCCCATACAACCAGGGAAAAAGTTCCTGCTTTTGCTTCAGCTTCAGTTGAAAATCCCATCCCTTCTGGCCAACTGATTATATCTGCTCTTGCATACACTCTTTAAACCAAGAAATGTTATCTAGGAGCAGACAAAGGCAGAGATATATTTTAAAAGTCTTTAATTTACTAAACTACAAGCTAAGAAGAAAATTGGAGAAATTAATAACTCAGGGTATGATTAATATGAAGCTTTTTTTTTTTTTTTTTAATAGCTGGAGAGACAAGGAATTGGAAACTTGATGCTTGCTAATCATGTGGAGAAAAGGTTCATCTGAGTGTTTCTTGTGCTTGGCCAAGGCTTTTGAAAACACTGACATCCCTGCCATCAAGGCCCTCCAGCTCAGAGAACTGCTCCCTGTGATAAATTTCCATGGACTTTGTGCAGGCTAATGGCCTTTAGTTATTTATTTCTTTGATTTGATTTAAAGTTCCTCTCTTGGTGACTGCATCTTTTAGAGATGCACAAAAGTATGGCTCCACCACACACTCCATGAAGTCTTGCACCTTAGGAAATTCATTAGGAAACACATGCATGAATAATGGAAATAAAGGTATTAAAGACCAAAAGTTACAGACAAGAAAAAAAAAATCAAAAACCAGGTAAATAAAAATAAAAAGATAGAACATGCAATTTTTCACTCCCTTGGCCAGACCAAAATGTGGGTTAGGAACAATTGAAAATCATTGTCCTTGTAAAAAAAATGAAACAAAATACATAAATGTTAGACATGAGCATTGCTGTGAAACAGGTGGCGAGATGTGAAACTTGCCCATTTTTGTGGTGTGTGATATTTCCGAACTTGCCAGGTACACAAAAGGCAGTTTTCCCCTGCTTTCCACAGACATTTCTTCTAATTTGCACCACTGGCTAGAAGTGCCCCACAGGTTCAGCTTTTCAGTGGCAAATACGGATTTAAAGAAACAGAATGTGCCCCTGAATGGACTGATTTTGTCAAGAAGAATCAAGTGGAAATTGAAGCTTTTTCCATCTGCTTTTATTGAATTCAGGTGGAGAACTGAACAGCTGTAGCTGGAAGGGGGCCCTGCAGGCCACTCTGGGCTGAAGCATTTCAAGGTTTGTCAACACTTGTCACACTCGCCCAAGGCTTTATTTAGTGAGTGATTTCAACTTGTCCCCTGTGCTGGAAGATCCCAAGGTGCGTTCTGGGATGTGTGAGCCAGGGGCAGCAGGAAATGCAGCAGTTTGGGTGAGCAGAGCTTTGGCTGCTGCTGGAGGCCATGGGGACCCTCATGCCCACATGTGAATGTCCCTCCCAAGAAGATGCTGTTGACCCTTTCCTTGTTCCTGCTTTCTTCTGCATCCATAGTGCTTTCTCTCCTATCCCTTTCTGTATCCAGAAAAGGATGAAAACCTCATTTGGGGATTTGTTGGGGACCTGCTGAGCACAACTCTGTGAAACCATCCTGAATGTGAATGAGCCCAAATTGTTGTTTTGAGGCTTTTGCTCCTCTACTTCCTCAATCAGGGTTGATCCTTCTGCTGCTCTAGAGAAAGGTGGGAGGGAGGTGTAACTTTTCCATGGCTGTGGAGGTCCAGCATAGGACACCTGGAACTCCCAGAACAGCCACAGGAGGCTGGAGTTGTGATGGGAAGAGGACATGGCAGAAATTCCTCTGCTGGCAGCTCCGTGTGGCTGGCACAGCCCAGATTCCCCCCTTTCCTACCTACCAGGGCTTTCTCCCAGGAAAACTTTTGGTTCTGCACAGTCTTGTTGCTGCCATTGGCCTGGCAGAGAGACAAAAGCACTGGGTTAATTAAAGACCCAAGAACATAATTGCAATTAAACCCAAACAAACTGCTGAATCAGAACAGCAAAGTGTCTGGAGTTGGGGGAAAGGCTGCTTTGCTTTAGCTTGCTTTTCTCATAAAGGCTGAGGAGGCATAGGCGGCTGAGCAAATGCTGCAACAAGGACATCCCACTGTCAAAAGTGTTTAATTGCTGAATAAAAGATAAGGATATGAATAAAGCCAGGATTGGGAGCAGCATGGTTGCTCAAGCCAATTTATGTTGGTTTCACTCCAGGAAAATCCCAGGAGTCTGCATCTGACAAGTGTCTTTCCAACTTGGCTGGAAGCCTTCCCCAGCTGGGGCAACCCCACTGATCCATCCCACTCCTAATTCCCTGTCCCAGTGCTGCAAACCCATTCTGGAGTGGTCTGATGGCCAAAGCACCTCCTTGGGCTCCTTGGCACTCACCAGAATCCATGCCAAGGATGTGTTCCTAAGGGATCTGCAGGAAGGATGTGGGATTTGCTCTGCAGCCTGCCTGATCTTCAAGATGGATACATCAGGGACCACCAGAAAATGAACCTGTGGGGCATCTCTGTCCTGTGTCCAGCCAGCAATGCCCCAAAGGGTACATGGAGGAAGTTTTGGCACCTTTCCATGTCCACTACACAAATTCTGTAATCCTTGTTTGCAGCAGACCCATCTATTCACTCATTCCACAACTGCTTTCTGTGGAGCTGCTCCAGTGCATCCCACTGAAGGCATAAAGTTGAGAGAAGCCAGTGAATTATAAGGTCCTTGACAGCAGGACTCAGCAAGAGGCTGCTGTTAATCTTCCCTTTGCTACTCAGTTTTTGTTCTGCCTGAAATAAATCCCTGTGTCCTTTGCTGTTCAAACTGCAGCCTCACTACTGGAAAAGGGGGAAGGGGGGAGGGAGGAAATGCTGGAGATTGCTCTGTCCAGAAATAAAATAAGGGATTCACGTCTTGGGCTGGCCAATACTTCTCCTTATCAAGGTCTGAGCCTTTGCGTGATCAACCGGTGTTAAATGTAATGCCAGGTTAACTCAGGCTGAACCACAACTGATTGGAAAAACTGCTGGATTAATGGAGGAAATGGAGCAGACGGTGCTCTGTGTTTTCTTTGAGCAGGGTGGAATGGGCAGTTGGAGACATGATGTGACATTGCTTCCAAATCTGGAGTAACAGCGAACTGGGAAATTGTTAATGGAAGTCTTTTCCCCAAATGCCACCTCTGTGGATTTACAGCTACTTGTGCTAAAGATAATATTCATAATAAAACTTAGGAAAAAATTTCTGAGAATATCTACTATTTGCTTTGATATGAGCAAAATAATAATTACCATTTTGGTCCAAAATTTCTTCCAGTCTGGGGGTTTGTATAAAACAGAAGTTTAAAATATTGAAAAGTAATAAAAGAACACAGTACTTGGCAGCACTTGAATTTCTGCACTTCTATGCAGATTCTTCATTTGTGAAAAATTCTGGACTTTTGACTATTCACCTGTGTCACAACAGGACACGGAATGAAGGCACAGCACACAAAGTCAGCTCTAGAGGCAGGAAAGAGCGAGTTTATTTACAAGTTGGGGATTTTATAGTTTTCAGGGATTNGGGCTTTGCTGCAGAGAAGAAAAGCAGCGGATCTTCTGATGGTGAGAAAAGCCATGTCCTGGTGACAGTTCAAATTTCTCCATCATCCCTCCCACTTCCCTGGTCCCTCTGTTCATGCAGTGCTGGGATTCATTTCCTGTGGCTCAACAAACCCCTAACCCCAGAGCTGATTTCATGGCCAGGGGGTATTTAATGGGTAGTCCTTATTCCTGTTGGACAACAAGCTAACTTTATATTGCTTGCCAGGCTTGGG
Source organism: Hylia prasina (assembly GCA_013397195.1). Classification (NCBI taxonomy): domain Eukaryota; kingdom Metazoa; phylum Chordata; class Aves; order Passeriformes; family Sylviidae; genus Hylia; species Hylia prasina. Next base: position 73,346 of record VYXD01005232.1, read on the forward strand.
AGCGCTGAGGAGGGTGCAGAGCTCCATGTGCTGCCAGGCAGGAGCTCTGTGAGGTTGGCTTTGTGTCACCAGGGATCACATCCCTGCTGAGCTGCCACTGGGAATCACATCCCTGTGGAGATGTCGTTGGAACAGAGCTCGTGCCTCGTGCCACAGAAGATGCAGCTGGGCATGGAGAGACCATAAATGTGGCACAGGTGAAGCTCATTCAGAAGGATAATGCACCAACAGATAGAGCTGGAAAATGGAAAAGATTTTGACACCACACACTCTGCCCCCACCTTTACTTCTTCAGGGCTATAAATGTTACTGGCTCTTTACAGCTGTACAAACAACCGGTTCTGGCTGTGAGCCTGTAAAGGATCCTCGCTGCAAAAATTAAAGTCAAGGTGGGGGAAATTAATGCCAAGCCACGCCATCCACCAGAGCAGGGAATGAGGCTTTGATTGCTTGGGGAAGGAGCTGGAGTGGACTCCCTACATTTTAAATACTGGAGACCTCACCAGCACAGCTCCCACCTGGGACACACCCTCTCGCTCCTTCCAGCCTGGTTCCAGACAGACCCACCACTGGGACACAAGTATAGAATGAATGGAATCATTAAGGTTGGAAAAAACCTCCAGGATCATCAGTTCCAATCTTTGACTGAATAAACCACATCCAAACATGCCCTGTCTGCGTGCTTTTTGTGCACCTTCAGGGATAGGGACTCCACTCCTTTTCCAGGGCTCAACAACCCTTTCCATGAAGTAATTTTCTATAATACCCAATCTGAACCTCCCCTGGCACAGCCTGAGGCCATTTCCTCTTGTTCTGTTGTTTTGTGGGAGCAGAGACTGACCCCTCCCACCCCCAGCTGTCCCCTCCTGCCAGGGAGTTGTGCAGAGCCACAGGGCCCCTCTGAGCCTCCTTTTCTCCAGGCCTTTCCCAGCTCCCTCAGATGCTCCTAGGGCTCCAGACCCTTCCCAGCTCTGTTCCCTTCCCTGGACAAGCTCTAGCCCATCAAGGTCTTTCTTGTGAAGAGCCCAAAACTGGATACAGGATTTCAGGTGCCGCCCCACCAGTGCCAAGTTCAAGCTGCCTGAGACTGATGGAATGGAGGAGTTGGGCCTGTTGAGAACCCTGTCAAAATTAGACCAAGCAGGAGTTACAGGAGTCTAGGAGTCACAGAGTCTAGGATTAATCCTAGATGCTGTTACTCCTGGGCCTTGGTTTCTTCAAGCAGAACATGAATGGTTTCCACCTGGATCTTGAAAATTCGTGGGAAAGGAGGTTTTTACACCACACTTTCTTCGACTATGATGGGAAAAACCAACACCAATGGGCTTCTTCCCACAATATTCCCAGGATGGAAGACCAAAGCATTTCCTTTGAGTTCTTTTTTTCCATAACTCCAGTCTGCAAATGCTATGGATTGGTCTAGAAACCCTCATGGTGGGAAGAAACTTGAGCAGGTTGATTTTGACACAGTGGAACGTTTTTTGTCATGAAAAATAATTCCTTTTTTCAGCAATTCTCTTGTTTAATTTCCAGCAGACAAGGAGTCATAACGAAGTAGCCTTGAGTAGGAGTTGAATATGAAAAACAAAATCCTGCAGAGGGACGAAAGATGTGAACTTAATGAACTTACAGTCTCAATCATATGAAACTGAACAAGAGAGCAATGTGTTTTCTCAAGCGACAGTTGTGTTGCTATTCCCAAACATTATTTTTTATTCCAACTATGCTAGCTGGGATAATAAAAGATATGGCTTTGCTCCCCATACTTTGCCCAGTCGATTTTTTGCAAATACTAAATCCTGTTTTGTGGCCTCAGTAGATGCAGAATTACCCAGAGTTGCCCCCAGTTGCAAGTGTAAATCTGTTAGAAATGGTTTATAGTAACACACAGGCTTAGCTACCACAGCACAGGGAAAATGTTTTTAAAAATGGTATAGACTCACTCCCACAGAATGAAAATGCTTGGTCTCCTTGTTCCATTTACATCTTACACTGTTATGTCGACACTGGTATTTTTAATACATTTTGTAGGATGTAGCAAAGGGATTTTTAATATACTCAGATGTTGAAGAGTGCTAAACGTTTCACTTTTTTTTATTTACCCAAACCTTTGGACATTATTAAAAAAAACCTGTGTGATATTTCTGAGGCAAATACCAGGAAATTCAAAATTCCATAAATGCATTTTCAATTGGTGGTGAAAAGCCAGAAGAGGGATTTGAGACTTCCACAGCATCTGACCCTTCTGCTCTGGTGTGACAATGGGAATTGCCCATGATTTCCTATAGGGGCATTCCTGGTAGATCCATTTGCTGCTCTGCCCAAAAGCAAACATGAGCCCTTTCCTCCATTTCTTCCAAATTGCTGCATCACAGCAATTGGTTTTGAGTCCTTTGTGTAAAGAGAAGAGAAACCAGCCAGTTAAATCCCAGAATCCCAAAATGGTTTATGTTGAAAGAGACATTGAAGGGCATCAGTCCCACCTCCTGCTATGGGCAGGGACAGCTTCCACCATCCCAGATTGCTCCAAGCCCTGTCCAGCCTGTCCTTGAGGGTGAGGATGTATGTTCAAATTCATTGATGGGGGTGTGAACCCCCTCCTATCTCTGCCCCATCCCTGTGGATCTGCACAGCTGGGCAAATGAAATGGAGTTAAATGAGCAGCTCGCAAAGAAAATCTCCACATTTGTGTATTTTTCTTTAATTTACACCCTCATCAGAGGTTCCAGGTCTACAGCTGATGACATAGAGTTAAGAAGTAGAAATTTTTAACTGGGTTTTGGCCTTCATGAGGAAAAAGGATGGTAACACTGGGGGGTGGGGGGCCGGCAGGTGACATCCTTTGTAGAGAAACACATGACAAAGCTGACAGTAAAATATTGTTCTCTAAGTTAATTATTAATGTTGACATAGGAAGGGATATTCCTTGGGAATTGGTTATTACTGAAATAACTCCTGCTTCTCCCCCCTCCCCACAGGTCTCAGACAGGGGTTTAGGCTGAGGGCAGCAATCTTTGGGACTCCAGGGCAAACAAGCTGAAAAGTTAAAAGAGAATTTCTCCTTTCATTAACTCCCAATTCCAAAAACTCTGGCTTTGCTGCTGGAGTCCAGCCACTCTCTGCCTTTGTGAGTCATGGCTGGTGACAGGAGTTCAGAGGGGTCACGCTGGGCTGTGGCAGCACTGACACTGGATGGCTGCAGCAGGCGATGGATGGATATGCCCAAGCCTCCTGTTTGGCTTTGGAGAAAACCAGCATTGTCCAGAGAGTGACACTGACTTAAGCCAAATGCAGATTTCCACCTGCAGCTTTGTCATCATCTACAACTCCTTGGGACAGGGAAGTTACTAATTTCATTGCCAGGGAGGTAATTTGGGGAAAAATTCCCTTTTACCCCCAACTGTATCTTCCTCATTTATGCAATGGAGCTCGGTCTGGTTGGATGTTCCCTGGAGCCCTGAGGGTTTTACTTCTGGAAAGAGCACACTTTCACTCAGGGATGATTTTTTTTGGTTGCTCATTACTTTGAGTGAGGATTATTTTCTTACAAGGTTCCTTTTGCCTTCTCCTTACATACAGAGTTGGTTTCTGAATGCTGCTGGTAGATTTGTCTGGAGTGGTACAGGACCAGAAAGGGGCAAATCCTGTTCCAGTAGGCGAACGTGCCTCTCTTCCACATCTCCCCCTAACTTTGGAGTGCCCAGTGCAGAGGACCCTGGATAGAACCACTCTGGGCTTTTTCCTTTGCAGGCACTACCATCTAGTGCAGTGCACTGGAACTTCATGTTTTCCCTTTGGATTTTATCCTGCAATTGCAACTGACTGGTGGAATAATTGGTGCTTAATGAATTAGCCACTGCTCCGAGGTATTTGTTTTTCTTAACCACTGCAAGCAGTTCTCAAAGGGAGCATGATTTCCACAGCCAGGCAATGGGTTCATTGTCTCCAAAAGGGAATTTGCAAAGCAACTGCTCTGGCTGCTCTTAAAAGAGAGACTGTTTTTGGATTTTGAAGTTGACTCAGTCCCTGTCTAGACAGGCAGGATAAAACCACAGAATCCTGGACTGGTTTGAATGCGAAGGGACCATAAAGCCCATCCAGTGCCACCCTTGCCATGGGCAAGGGAGGACACCCTCCACCATCCCAGGTTGCTCCCAATCCAGCCTGGCCTTGGACACTTCCAAGGATGGGACAGGCACAATTTCTCTGAGAAACCTGTTCCAGTGTCTCACCACCCTCACAGGGAAGAATTTCTTCCTTATATCTACTCTAAACCATGGGTAGCCACAAGCAAGAACAAGGGAAAGTGAAAATCCTCCCTCCTGGGAGGTTTGTGTGTGAACCTCACACCAAGTGAGTCAAGGCTGTGGACGTTTCCCAAGGGAACTGGAGAACTGAGCAGAGCCTTCACATGGACAACCTTCTCCTCTGATGCTTCCCTGCCTGTCTACCATTCAAAGCTCTTCATGCTTCTCAATCTGGCTCATTTTTCACATGCTCCAAAGGGATGCAGCACTGGCCTGGTGTACAGGAGGTCTCTGCTCCTCAGACAGCACTGACTCCTGCTCCCAGAGCTGCACTTCTGGATCATGTGTAGAAAGTGGAAGGAGAGAACAGAGAGGTCCCTTGGCTTTTCCGTACCTGAGAAGTCTCTCAGAGTTTGTTTGGATCATGCAATAATTTTTACAACCTGCTTTTCTTCCACGGTACTGGCATTTCTCCCAAAATTAGAGAAAGAGGGAGCAATGTGACTGTTACCTCCAGGTGAGGCAGCTTTACATTTTGGCTTGCCTTGAGATACTCCTCCAATACTGGTTTCAAACACAGGCTGATTTTCCCAAATAGGAAAACATACATGAAGGCAATTCCGGACTTTGTGGATATCTGCCTGCTAAGGCATCGTGTAAAGTCATGTGTTATGGGTTAACACGGTTTGGTTTTTAGTTGAAGAGGAATATGGAATATTGCCCTGTCAGGACCTTAGATTTCTTTGGAAAGGACAGGGATCTATCAGGGACCAGTTCTTGGCATGTGGTTTGACCACTGAGAAAACGGAATGCAACTTTTGGTAATATTCATATAAAGCTGAGACTGTGTTTGAGCCGCCCTCTTTTCCTCCCAGTGAGCCCCCAGGTAACATCGGGGGCAGCAAAAAGGGGCCGGCTTGGGCCCCGCCGCTGGCTGAGTGTCGCGGTGCGTGGTTTCCCGGCTGAGCGACAACAGGGGTGCGACAGTCCCCCTGCGAGCTCTGCCAATCCCAGCTATTGCAGGTCTGGCACAGGGACAGAGAACAGCGACACCGGACTTGGGGTGGAAACAAAAGAGGTTTATTTAACTTAAGAGACAAACCCCAAGACCCTGACAAGGGCTTTGCAAGGGATTTTATACCCCTAACAAAAGGGGCAGGGCTTGAATTAAGAACCAATGAGGACAAGGTTAGGGATAAGTTACAAGTAATATGACAGGGATACGCAGCCAACCGGGAAAGCAAGGGGAGGGGAGAAGGTCACGTGGGCCAATGGGGCATCTAGGATTAGGGGATTTCCCAGGCGGGGATTAGGGAAGAGGCTGGCTCACAGGGGAGACAGACAAGGGAGGTTCTGGAAAAGGAGGTAGGGATAACATAAGATTGACAACTAAATAGGAGGTTCCCAGAACTTAGGAGAATGGGGGTGTCTTGGGTTAAATAAAATTGGAGTAATGTTAACAAATGCAATAATTGGAAAACACACTGCAACAGCTGAGCTCCCTTCTCCCTCGGGGGAGATGGGAGGCTGCAGCTCAGGGCTGTCAGTGGGGCCTGGCCATGGCCGGGCCCGGTACCAGCTAGCAGCGGGGAAGAGGAGGAAAAGTCCCACTACCAACATCTGGCGAGTTTTACGCTCCCCCTGGCAGCTGCCCATGTCACTGGCCAGGGCTGGGGGGGGATGTTCCTCAGCCCCCTCCTCGGGCCCCAGGAAGCAGCTCTGAGTGGCCCATGCCATGAGACCGAGGTGTGGAAGAGAAGGCATCCACCAGCCGCCCCCATCGGCACGGCTTTGAGTGTCCACAGCCTGGCAGAGATCATCTGACCATCTGCAGGCCCTGGGAAGGAATGTTAACTCTTTTCTGACACAGCTTGAAACTTCTTAAACCTCTAAGCCTTCTCAGAAAGATAGAAAAGGCCAAATTAGAAATATGTAATGGGACAATATAGAGATCTCAAAGTCAGTAAAGGAAGAGTGACCCCTTAGGTGGAAGAGATGACAAGTTGCCTTAGTCCTAGGCTGAAAAAAAATCTATGAGTTGTGGTAACAGACTGTAATATGAATATGCTAGAATAATCCTTTAAATCGTGGACAATACGAATTGGGGAGATAATTTGTGGATTTTTAAGCAAAGGTATCTGTCATGTACTGAGTGAATATTGAATTAGAAGTTGTGGTCTAGTGATCCTATAAGATGTTTAAACAGAGAGAAATGTGAAGAAGCCCTCTACACTAATGAAGAAGTAAGGAGACATCTCTATTCCTTGGGATGAAAAATCCTTTGCCTTTGAAGTTGCTCATCTTGAAAAGGTGACACCTCAATATGTGAGTCTATGGCCCATATGCAGTCACAGGAAAAGGCTATGTGATATGGGAGGTTACAACTGCAGAAGTTTCCCGGGCAGGCTGCTTTTGTGAGAGTTGGAAGCCACAAGGAGACTGTTTCTCTTGTGGAATGTTACCAAAACAAAACAGGAGAGACTTCTCTCTCTCAAAGACTGAATGAAAGACTATTTTATAAGTAGTACTGACCTGGAATTCTGAGTTTTGCCTCTTTACATTGTTTTGTAAGAAGGTTAACATTTTGTACTGGGAGAAGGAGTTGGTTTGGAAGTTTCATTTTCTTATTTTCTTCTTAGTGTGTGTTAATAAATCCATTTGTTTTATCTTTAAGTTGGGCCTGTTCTGCTGTTGCAGTGTGTTTCTAGTTTTCCAAGGTGGGTTTCTCTTGGGTTTCCCCTCCCCCGACCCCTGGAGTCCTCCTGCCAATCCCAAGGGACTCGATTTTAATACAAGGGGTTTCCAAGGGACCCCTGGAAAATTCCAAAGGTACCTGTCGAGAAGATTGGCTACAACAAGAGAAGCCCTCCCCTCCCCAAAGGGAATTTGACCTTTAGGCTGCCTATCTGTCCCTGGGTCACTGCCCCCCCCTCTGGGATTGGCTGGGGACGACTCCCTTCCCTGGGCCCTCCCCCGGGTAAAAGGAGAGGAAAGCATGTGCTCGAGGCTTCTGCTGGGAGATTGGAAACTAAGTAACATCTGTCTGGAACTCCTGATGGAGGAAATAAACTAATGGACTGAGCCCTCAGCAGAAACCGGTTTCTTGTCTTCACTGCTTCGTCCAGCCTCTCAGGTCCTGATACCACCGCCGTACAGCCGAGGTCTGTTATTACCTGGGCTTTTGGGACAAGTTGGGACTCAGCCCCCCTCAGTGAGCCTGGTCCCGTGCCGAGGATCCCTGTGGGAAAAGCCCACAGAAGCGGCTGACCCTTCCCGGTTCGGTCATCCTGAGCCGGGCAGGGACCACAAGCCGCTTTATTTTGCCTTCTTCCTTATAATCTTATCTCACAGCAGGAAAATATTTAGACCACTACACTAAATTTAGCAAACAGAGGTGAACTACATTTTTTGGTATTTCTACCCGGTTTCGAGCCAAAACCTTTACACCATGGCATATGCCCCCTGTTTGTCGCCAAGCCAGGGCATCCTATTTATGGTCACAACCTGAGCATAGAACCACAGATCCATTTCAGTTGGAAATGACCTTTAAGATCATCAGGTCCACTGGCCTGCCATGTTTTGTGGGAATGAACGACGACTGGAGAGCTCCAGGTGGTGGCAGTGTGGGTCCTCAGCCAGGTGAGCACTCTCCATCCCCACCGCTCGCTCACAGTCAAGCAGAAGTTTGAAGCAGTGGAAATAAAATTACATTATTCCAGGCAGAGCTGACTTAATGAAAAATATATTGTCTTTCCACGTCTTCAGTGAAAATATATTGGTTTCTGCCAAATTAAATTAGAAGTCATCTATTCTCAGAACCTGTGAGGAACTGGCACACGAAGGGAGTGAGTATGAGAGACTTCAAATCTCTTGCAGGGACTGAATTAACTGACTGCAACCCTTTGCCTGCAAAGGAAACTAAGTAACATTTCCTCCTGCTAAACATGCGCTGCAAAATAATTATATGAAAACACTAAAATATTCATTTATTTACAACCTGAGCTCAGGAATTACTGGTTTTCTTTGCTTTTGTTTGACAGGCTTAGTTTTGTATTAAAAGGTGAACCAAATAAATATGAGTAAAACTATTATCCACCTTAAAAACAGGAGTAACTGTAGGTGAAACAAGAAATTGTATTCAACAAAAAATTAAATGTTTCTGTTTAATTTAAAAGGCTTTAAAATTCTGTGTTTGTCTGGTTTGCCCAATATTGTACCATGGCAGTTTCTGAGCTGAAAGCACTGCAATGAGAAATCAAGACTTCATTTTGCAAGTGTCAAGACAAAGAGTCTTTAATTTTCCAGTTTTTCTTCCCATTTTCTTTTGAACTGAACTCATCAAATCCTCATAAATCTTTGGGGCTGTCAAAAATAACTGAATGTCTCTTTTTAACCCCTTTTAAACTTTTAAAAGATGAATAAACCCCCATTTGCTAAAAGGTGATTATGTTGATCAAAGACTTGTATCATTCTGTTGGCATTGGCTTTGCTACCAGACAGCCCCAAATACATCTTTCTGCAAAATAATGGGCTTGGATTAACTCAGTTTGGATGCTCTTGAATTGCAGTGAAGTCCTCTTGTGGTTTCCTCTCTGACACCAAATTAACCTTCCCCCTGAGCAAGGCATTTATATTCTGGGGTAAAGGCACTCTCAGACAAAGTTATTCTGCAATTACATGAACTTGTATGTGGTCTCACCCTAACAAGAGCAAGTGTGGAGAGCACAGGGTAAGCAGAGGATGAACAGCTCGAGCATCCCCTGCTGCCTGCAGGGACAGGCTCCCTGTGCTCACCATCACTGGTTTCTGAACTTGGTATTTGTGCAGTGACAAGCAATCCTGGAAGGAACAGTGACAAAAACATGATTGCCTGAAGCTGCAGTTTGAGCCTTGGGAATCCCAGTGAAATCCTCATCAGAATCTCGGATCTCTGGTCTCTGCAGGAGGACAGTGCTTTAACAGAGGGGACATGAATTATCATCAAAGAGGTTTGATGACTGCTTTCAAGTGGTTTCATATCCATTCCTCTTAAACTGGTTGGAAACTGGGGAGAGGGTTAAACCAGAGGACATTTTCAGAGCCTGGTAACATTCAAGGCTGGATTCAACTGGGCTTGGAACAACCCTGGTCTGGTGGAAGGTGTCCCTGCCCATGGCAGGGAGTGGAACTGGATGAGCTGTAAGGTCTCTTCCAACCCAAACTATTTCATTATTCAATCAAAGAGTGTAAACAGAAATGTGCCATTAGATAGCTCATCCTGACAGCAGATCCCACTGCTTGAACCAGACTGGTTTGGTAATATTTGGGCAGGGAATGGAACATAGAAATGCTTCACCTTCCTAAATACCTGAGTTCCACCACCACAGAGCAGTTTCCTCTTTCTGCCCTTCTACAGAAAGTCAGCCAAAAAATAGATGGCGTGCTGAAAGTGAGTCCCCCAGGGCCTGGGGTCCTCCCCTATCCCAGCCACTGAGTGCTGTGAATGACGAGTACATGTTGGTGACTGAGCTCTGGCAGAGGTTGAGTTGCATCACTGAGCCTGGCAGAGACTGGGATGCATTGCTGTGCCTGCTTTTGATTTACAAGAGTCAGACCTGCATCCATCCTGCACGTCCCAGCAATTTCCCTGAGAGGATGAAACAAAGCAGCTTTTGGCAAGGTTTGCTCAAGCAAATTACAATTTTCTCTTTAACGGCTTTTACCACTTGCAAATTTACTTTTCTTGTATATACAGCTCCTTCGTGGCCAGACTCCGGCATATGGGGGTGACCCACAGTAGAAATTATAATTGCAAGGGCATGATGCTGAAAGGTTGGAGAGATGCCACCATGGGAAATGCTTTCAGGAAGATGCTTTCAGAAAGATGCTTTTGGGACATGCCTTTAGTAGGTGCTTTCGGAAGATAGTTTCAGGAGAGGCTTTCAGGAAAATTCCTTTGGGGGATGGTTTCAGTAAGATGTTTTTGGTAGATGCATTCAGGAAGATTCTTTCAGAAGATGTTTCATCTCCACCATCTCTGCTGCTCTCTCTAGCTCAGCTACAGTGACTGCACTGGGGATCCTTTCCTACTTGCTGGGCTTTGCTCTGCTCATAGAATCCAGACTGGTTTGGGTTGGAAGGGACATTAAAGACCACCCAGTCCAATCCCCTGCCATGGGCAGGGACACCTCCCACTAGCTCAGGCAATTCCAAGTCCTGTCCAGCCTGGCCTTGGGCACTTCCAGGGATCCAGGGGCAGCCACAGCTGCTCTGGGCATCCTGTGCCAGGGCCTGCCCACCCTCACAGGGAACAATTCTTTCCTAATCATCCTCTCAGCACTGACTCAGTGAGACCTTTCCTGGTCACTTTGTAAAGAGTCAGGCTCCTTGAAATGCTCTTCCATTCTTAGTAGCAGGAGCTGCAGCTCTGGCAATAACTGCTGTCACACCTGGCTTCTAAGTGCAGATAAGAGATGGCCAATTTTCTGCTGGTTGAGAATTTGCTTGTGAAGTTCCCTACCTGCCCTGGAGAGCTGCTCCCTCACCACCCTGAGCAGCACCTGGGATCTGAGTCCCAGCTCATTTTCAGCTATCAGCAAACCTCCATCACATCCTGCCTGGCCAGAAACATGACCAGACACAGAACTACAGCATGGAAACAGGCAGTGCTTGCTTTGTTCTTTCATTAGAACTTGATTTGGTGCTGTATTTAAACATGAATTACTGAAAAGGCAATGACAGGGCTCTGCTCCTCGCTGGCTGTTATTAAAACTCTAAATCAGGCTACCTACAGAGCCATCCCTGCTACCTTTGCAAAATGAAACAGGGAATTGGCACCTTCTGTCTTTGAGAGAGAGTGCAAGCATTCTCAGTGATCCTAATAAAGCACCTGGACTTTCCTGAACCTGCCAGTTTGCAATGTTGTAAATCACCTACAGGGTTGTAGAGGAAAAAGACTTGGAATTGCTCTTCCTAAATGCTCTTCAGACCAGTAGCTACTCAGACCTTGTTCAGCTGTAAATTCAGTGATGGATTTCTTAGGGGTGGAGATTCATACCCCAAAATCCAGCCTAAAACTCCAACCCAGAAACATCCCCTTGCTGGGGCATGTCTGGAAGGACTGTAGGTGGGAATCCTGGTTTAACCCCAGTCGCGACTCAACATCACATAGCCTGGTGGGATAGGTGAAGAGACTCCGAAGGGTAGAAGTGAGAAAACCTGGATTGAGGTAAACATTTTAATAAGTAAAACAAAAACTGTGTGTGCAAAGCAAGGCAAACCAGAGAGTCCATTCACCACTTCCCATCACAGGCAGGTCTCAGCCATTCCGGAAAACAAGCCTTCATCATTGGCACGGTGACTTTAGAAGACACAAGCATCAGAGTATTCCCTCTCTTCCTTCTTCCCCCAGCTAAGTATGACTTCATATGGTCTGGAATATCCCTGGGATCAGCTGAGATTCTTGCTGTGCCTCCCCCAGCTTCTTCGGCACCCCGAGCCTCTGCTCTGGGGGGGTGAGGAGCAGAAAAGGCCCAACTCTGTCAGCCCTGCTCAGCAAAAGCAAAACATCCTTGGATTATCTCCAGCAGAAATCCCAACCACAGCCCCAGACAAGTTACTGTGAAGGAAATAAACTCTATCCCAGCCACACCCAGCACATCGTGGGACGGGGACATTAATTGACTTAAAAAAAAAAAAATTCCAAAGTTTTGGTTTTGTTTGGATTTTTTGTTATTATTACACAAGGTTTAGGTTCTTTCAATTTCGTTTTCCAGGCAGCCTTTTCCTGCCCAAATATCACTGACCAGCTTGACCACATGAAGTTCTGTCTGACCTGAAAATGCATTTCCACTGCTCAGATAATTGATCTTCACTGCTGTCTGCCAAGTGAGAGCACTCCCATCCCCACCAGACTGGTCACAGCCTCCCCCAGCCAGGCCAGCAAAGCTCTCACCCACAGAGAGGACTCAGCAGAGGGTTTTTTTCTGTATGATGGGAAAACAGAACCTTCCTTCATCTTCTGGAATGAACTTTGTGCCCTTCTATAGAAAGGAGACCAGCAAAGACAGCGTGGTAGAGCACTGGTGATGCATTTCATAGCATCAGAGAGTCCCAGGCTGATGTGGGTTGGAAAAGACCTCCAAGCTCATCCAGTGGCCCCCCCTGCCATGGGCAGGGGACACCTTCCACTAGTCCAGGGTGCTCAAGTCCCATCCAACCTGGCCTTGGGCACTTCCAGGGATCCAGGGGCAGCCACAGCTGCTCTGGGCACCCTGTGCCAGGGCCTCCCCACCCTCACAGGGAAGTATTCATAGACAGAAATTAACTTGGATAAAAGATCTATTGAGTCCAATTTGCAATTTTTCTCCCTCTGAAAGCAGGCAAAATTATTCTTTAGCTTTTCTGGGCCTTTCCTCTCACCCATCACCTCAGATACTCTCTCAGAGAACATGTGATGTGTGGTGATTAATTTTCCTAAATGTTCTGTTCACCCCAAAATGTATGGTTTATTGCTAAGTTGTAAACCTTCCCTAACTGTCATTCACTGTAACCCCTGCCTCAGTGCCTTATGGGTTTATCCAACCCCTCCTACCTGCAGTATCCCATTGGTCCAAGCCTTGGACCTGCCCTCCCTCACAGGGACACTCTTAAGTGGATGCTCGAGGGATGATTGGGGTCTGGTCTGGCACCTCTCTGTGGAGGCTCTCTGGGCTCTCTCTCTGGCGTGCCTGCCTCTTGCCAAAGCCATGCCCCCTCCCAGGGTGGGACCACCAAATAAAACCATCTAATCAACACCCTGAGAAGCCGTGTCGTGTCTTGCCTGCCAACACGCCGCCCTCAGCTGCTACACAACCAAGAGACTTCTCCCCAAATGCTCAGGTGAGGCTCTTGTACCTCTCCTTCCACCCAGAGGGATGTTGCCCTCAACTTCTGCAGCTGCTAGCCGGGCCTGAAAGGAGCAGAAAAACGCAACAGTGTTGAGCAAAGGGCTCAGGTAGGACTCTTTCTGTCACATCTTACAAAAGCTGAAGGGACCTGTTAAGCTGGGGCAGCTGCATGGAGCAAAATGCCTGAGCTGCTCAGCTCTGCCAAGAGACTACACTGACTTAAATCACATCCAAAAGGAAGACAGAAATGTCATGCCTTCTTCCCCCTCAGAAAGGGCAAGGATTTAAGATGAGGTTTGTTCTCTTGGTTCAGGAACAACTCTGGAATGAATAAAATCTTGCTGAGTAAATACCATAACTGGTTGAATTCCTGTCCCTGCTGCTTCTCAGCCCATTGAATAACCATGAACTAACTCACCCAACATTCCTGAGGGGGAAAGGCATTTGGCCCATCCAACACACTGGGGAGCGCAAATTAAATTACATGATCCAGCCAAAAGCATCTTGTGTGGCCTCCAGCAAATTTCACCCCTTATCCATGACTGATTTCCATAGAGTTCTAATGATGCCACAGGACACATCTCCAGTGTATCAATCTGTCCCCACAGCAAACAATCCTTTCAGTCAACTCACTTCATATTTCTGCCTTTGGGAGGTCCACCTGCAGAGCTGCCTCCAGCCTGGGGTCCTCAGCACAGGAAGGATGTGGAGCTGCTGCAGCAGGTCCAGAGGAGGCTCTGAAGCTGCCCCAAGGGCTGGAGCCTCTCTGCTCTGGAGCCAGGCTGGGAGAGCTGGGGCTGCTCATCGGGAGAGGAGAAGGCTCCAAGGAGAGCTCAGAGCTCCTTCCAGGGCTTAAAGGGGCTCCAGGAGAGCTGGAGAGGCACTGGGGACAAGGGACAGAGGGACAGGACACAGGGAATGGCTTCCCACTGCCCGTGGCAGGGATGGATGGGATGCTAGGAAGGAATTCCACCCTGTGAGGGTGGGGAGGCCCCAGCACAGGGTGCCCAGAACAGCTGTGGCTGCCCCTGGATCCCTGGAAGTGTCCAAGGCCAGGTTAGATAGGGTTTGGACCAACTTGGGATAGTGGAAGCTGGGATCTGCTCCCAATACAAATAAAACCAGAAGTTTTTACCCATTGGCCCTGCACAGACTCCCCCAACAATCCCCCCTGTCCATCCCTGGCAGCGCTGCCCAAAGGCTCCTGGAGCTCTGGCAGCCTCGGGCTGGGACCATTCCCTGGGGAGCCTGGGCAGTGCCAGCACCCTCTGGGGGAAGAGCCTTTCCCTGAGATCCATCCCAAATCCCCCTGACACAGCTCCAGCCATTCCCTGGGCCCTGTCCCTGTCACAGGGCGCAGAGATTGGAGCTGCCCCTGGGGAGGAGCTGCAGCCCTGCTGCGGTCTGCCCTCAGCCTCCTCTGCTCCAGCTGAACAGACCAAGTGCCCACAGCTGCTCCTCGTGTGGCCCCTCCATTCTGCATCCTTATGTTTCTCCTTTGGACACTCTCCAACAGCTTTATATCTTTGGCACAGCGAAATTCCCCCTGGGGACCCCCAAGGACATCTGTCCCATGTCACTTCCCAGCTCTGCTCGTTTGGCACCAGGATTGCAATTAGCTTTGAGATATTTTTTTCTTGTTTTCCCAGTTCAGCCACTTGAGGAAGGACAATCAGGGTTGCCATGACAATGGAAGGATGACTTCTTATTTTGTGGAATTCTTTCTCTAATTATTCTGAGAATTGTAATCCCATGAAAACTGCCTCCTTTGGAGAAATTCAGTTAAGAGCTGCACAGGCACTGAAGGAGAAGTTAAAAAGAAGGGAAAGCTAATGAAGATGTTTTTTGGGCAAAAGAATGAAAAAAAAATGAGTGAATTTTCCTTGCTTGTTTCACATGCCAACAAGAACAAATGTCTGGTATTATCCAGAAACAAGGGCCTGGAATGGGTCCTAAACTTGAATTATTAATGAGTAATTCAAGGTGTTTTTATAGACTTTCTGAGGAACAAGAGTATCAGGCAGAACTAACACATATAACTGAAAATAAAACCGTATAAAACTCAGTGGAAAACAATTAGGACTTCAAGGGCTATTTAAGTGGAGAGGCACCGGAGAAAATATAATTTTTTAGTACATTTTTTCATCCCTAAATCCTAAAACTCGAGACAAGGACAGAAGCAGCACTGCTATAATTTTGTATAGGATAAAGAGACACCATGGCTTGCTCAGGGTGGGCAGTGAAGGACAGGCACAGGAGGATGGAGCCAAAGTCCCTGGAATGTCCCAGTTGGCTTTGGAGCTGAGCAGGTGCCACACGAGTCACCTCTGACAGGAATACCCTGGAACCCTGATGGACACAGCCCTGGAGAGAAGGTTGGTAAATGTTATTACAGACAAGCTGGGAATGTCAGAGGGAGCAGGGCAGGCTCTGAGTACTGAGAAATGCTTCTAAAAATCCAGTATTCTCTCACTGGGCCCCAGAGCCTTGAGGGGAGTATTAATGTGCATTAATATTTCTGCAGGAGGAGGAGGAAAGCATCTGGAGCATCCTCTCTGCTGCTAGGGGAGGAATCTTCCCCACAAAATCATTCTTCTACTGGAAAATGCTGGTTCAGCTCTCTGCCAGTATGATGTTTTCATCATCACCTTTCTTTGGAGGGAAATGGGCATGGAAATGGAGCATTTAATTGTCTTACTTTCCAGCAGCTTTGCTGCCCAGAGCAGCTGTGGTTACCCCTGGATCTCTGCAAGTGTTCCAGGCCAGGTTGGACAGGGCTTAGAGCAACCTGGGATAGTAGAAGGTGTCCCTGTCATGGCAGGGAGTGGGACTGGATGGCTTTAAGGTCCCTTCCAGCCCAAACCAGTCTGGGTTCTATGACATTCCTTTAGAAGGCATTTCATGCAGCCATTTGAATATTTTTGGTTTTCTTTCAAGGAGACTTCTTTTCCTTTTCAATTGCTTTCATTGCTTTCATTTTACACCCCATTATAAATCCAAGCACAATATTAAATGCCCTGAAATCCAATAAAAATTTCAATTTTCTCTATATATTAAAAAGCTGTTTAACTGAGCCAAAGCTACTTTGGAAGTGATCAGATTTAATTTCAGGGGAAATATCAACATTCAACATTATGTTCCTGTTTAGAAAGGTAGACTCCTTTAAGTAGCTGAGCCCTCTCTGCTCAGGGGAGCTCTGTGTCCCCACTTTGAAGGCCCAGGTAGTAAAAATTTAAGTGACAAGAGAATCCATAAAGATTGGGGAAAGTTTGAGAAATGGAGAGAGAGTTACAGATCACAGTTAACTTAACCAAAGTCCTTCTTCCAGGAGTCATTGTTGTTGGCCCAATGCTCCCTGACTTCCCTTCCAAATGCCTGTTGTCTTTTCTGTCTTCAAAGCCCACGGCAAAAGCAGCATCCTGTGAAAATGAAATCCCAGTGGGACATTGAAGGGACATTTACCTGGTGCTCAAAGCAACCACAGAATGATCTGAAGCTGGGCCAGGGAAGGATCTAGAGCAGCTGAGGGAGCTGGGAAAGGGCCTCAGCCTGGAGAAAAGGAGGCTCAGGGGGGCCCTTGTGGCTCTGCACAACTCCCTGACAGGAGGGGACAGCCGGGGGGATCGGGCTCTGCTCCCAGGGAACAGGGACAGGAGGAGAGGGAACGGCCTCAGGCTGGGTCAGGGGAGGCTTGGATTGAATATTAGGGAAAATTTCTTCATGGAAAGGGGTGTCCAGCCCTATCACAGCTCCCCAGGGCAGTGGTGGAGTCCCCGTCCCTGAAGGAGTTTAAAAGCCATGTGGATGTGGCACGTGGGGACATGGTCAGTGGTGGCCTTGGTAGTGTGATTTGTGGAAAGACACTAAACTCCATGGCAAAATGAGTTTTAAAGTAGGTATGTATTTTATTCAGCAGCTGGATAGCTCCATCAAAGTCGTGCCTGCTGACCCGTTTGTTACATTCTCTTTTATCCTCTAAAAGGTTACATATGCATTGTTTCACAATATGCCATGCATATTCATTCCCCAGCTCCACCCTGTTCTCTTCCATATGCTAGTTGCCTTATTAGTCCTTTAGTTCAAGCTGGATGATCAGTCTAATCTCAGCTCCAGGAATTTATGGAGTCTTGGTATCTTAGTATCCTTGAGGCTGAGGATTCTTGCCTCCTGTTCCGGTGGTGGTCATCCTTCTCCTTATCGTCCATCCTTGCATTCCTTCATGTTGTTCTCATACATCCTGCTTTTCTTTCCCAGATGGTGAGTATAGTGAAATGCAGCTGATATTAAGCAATATGCATCATCTAAATGCCTATTTCCTAATCAATACCCTTCTAATTTCTTACCCTATGTCTCAAGTGCTGGTCAACTCAGTTGGACTCAATGTGCTCAGAGGACTTTTGCAATCTAAATGATTCTGTGATTGTCAGACAAACCTCTCCCCTGGACTTCTGCCATCATTGCCTTTTTTTTCTTTTTCTTTTTCTTTCTTTTCTTTTTTAATTTTTTTTTAATCCTTTTTCTCTTCAAGCCCAGAGGGGAACATCAGAAAAATCAACTGGCAGAAAACAGTGATTTCCAGGGTTAAGGAGAGGGCTCTGGCCCGGGGCAGTGGGGAGCAAAGCACTTCATTTTCTCTGTAAAACATCCCACTGCTATGTCTGTGAGGTCAGTCCTGCCTTTCTAATTACAAACCCTTTACCTGGGCTGTGCTTCCGGGAGGGCCCAGGTGGGGCTGTGGAAGCAGAGGGGCTCACACAAGTCGGGACTTTTCTTCATCCCTTTTTCTTCCTCGAATAGACCCGTTTCCCGGTGTTTCGGGTTGGGATGCCGAGCACTGCAGCAAGTGCTGGAGACACAAGAGGGCAGGCACAGGCTGTGCAAAAGAGACAGAGGGCTCTGCAAAGCCTGTGCCTGCCCTCTTGCCAGCCAGGCTAGCCCTCTCCACTTCCCT
Source organism: Hylia prasina (assembly GCA_013397195.1). Taxonomy (NCBI): domain Eukaryota; kingdom Metazoa; phylum Chordata; class Aves; order Passeriformes; family Sylviidae; genus Hylia; species Hylia prasina. The sequence continues at coordinate 91,411 of VYXD01005232.1, forward strand.
CCATCTCTGCAAAGGGGGATTTTTCTCAGGGATATGTCTTCTGGCCCTGCCTGGCTCATCTGCTGAAGCAGATTTGAAGCAGCAGACGTTCTGCAAGGAACATCCAGGGGCTGAGACTGGGCTATGAGCTCCCATAGCAGCTCCTCCACCTGCCAGGGATGCTCTGCATTCCTGGGGTGTTCCCTCATGGTGGTGTCTTTAGCTGGGCTCTGCAACCTCAGGGGGTTTACGGGACCATCCAGGCTGTCTTGTCCTCCCCCTGCACATTCCCTTTACAGGGGTTGTTCACAGGGGTGGCCAGAGGGGCCATCAGCCCTTACCAGCCCTTGCATCCCATGTCCCCCACCCTTGCTGGTGTAACCCCACAGCCCATCCCCAGCCACTGCTTTGCTTGGCTCCCAGGACATCGTGGCTGCTGGCAGGTCTTGGGCACAGCCTGAGCCACTAGCCCTCACCAGAGCGTGACAGTGCCCAGAGCAGCTGTGGCTGCCCCATCCCTGGAAGTGTCCAAGGCCAGGTTGGACGGCACTTAGAGCATCTTGGGATAGTGAAGGTGTCCCTGCCCATGCAAGGGGGTGGGATGAGATGATGCCTTCCAACCCAAACCAGGATTCTGTGATTTGTCTCCCTGATTTGTGCCCATCCCCAGGGGCAGCAGAGCACAGCCAGTGCTGGAGCTGGTGCCAGGCAGCTCTGCTGGGTACGGGGCTGTTCCCTCCATGATGCAGCCAAAGCTCCCTGCACAGTTCAACAATAAAAGGCAGCAGATGGTTTATGGTGTGAAGATTGCAAAGGTAGCACTAAGGGGGAACAAATGAAAGCATTAACAGGGAACAAATGAAATCATTGACACACCGAAGCCAGTGCAGGCATGGGGAAGGGAGGGGGATTTGCAGATGGGCTGGGAATGGGTAGGAAAGGGAGCCCACCCCGGCCAAGAAGGGAAGGACCACCCCAGAGGGGAAGGGTCCCTGACCCTGCAGGGGTGGTGAGCACAGTGGGGGACAGGCAGCAAGGTCTGGAGCCAGGAGCAAGGGTGCTGTGGCTACTCTGTCCTCAGCTGCTTTCATTCTGGGCCATAGGTTGTTTGGGTGTGCTGAGCTCTCCATTCTCCTGGAAAGGGCACCACAAGGTGCAGGAGGTTTGTGCATCTCTCCTTGTCTGAATTTGTGTAATTCAGAAAGAACACAGCTCTGTTTAGCCACCAATGGACTGTATTGAGAGTCTGGCTTCACTCACAGGCACAGATGCAGGAGGAGGAAACATATTTTGCATTTCAGGACTGATGTGGATTTGTACAAGAGGAAACCAGACTCTGGAGGCAGCTCTTGCTCCCTCTGCACCCCAGCCATCCATGACAACACAGTGCTGGAGCCTTCTGGCTATGGAAGGAGGGTTCAGCTTCAGGACAGCAACCTGGTATGCTGAAAAGTCCTCCTGGACAATCTAGCTCAGGGCTTCCAAGTCCTTTGTCCTCTCTTTGCCTCAGATTCCCTGGTGTAAAATGGAGAAAGCAGTGTTGCAGCAGGGCTGGTATGGGTAGCTCACACTGAGAGATATTCTCATAGGAATATCCATGCCAGGGGATGTCACAGCTGGGCTTGCCTTTGGCTGCCAAGGCCAAATGTGGAGAGAGCAAAGCTGAAATTCTCTTATCTCTGGGTGAAAATCATCAGGGGGAGGACAGGGTGGCTCACGGTCTGGGGACAAGAGTCTTGGGGATCCATTAGTGAAGTCAAGGACCTGAAGGGTGAAGGGACCAAGTGGTGCAAATGGTCTGCTGTCATGGTAAGGGCACTCAGGGCTATAAATCCAGCAACTGGATTTATATCAGGGGTATGTCAGAAACTGGATTTATCTCTCATTTTATCTCATATAATCTTTAAAGGTGGCTGAGAGTCATGAGGTATTGCCCTGCAGATTGTGACAGGCTCTGCCTGTGCTTCAACCCTCTGCTCCCATCTCATCCTATCTGGCAAAGTCACATTCTGAGTGCTTCCATGCTCTGGGACCCTCACCTGCTGTAGGGCTGGGTGCTGTACAGAGACAGAAATCCTGGGGTTTAATTCTGAATCTGAAAAAAAGCAAGCAAAGCCCGTGGAGCCGATATGGAAGGGAGTTACTCTGGCCCTGCTCAGACCCAGCAACTCACACCTCTGGTATTGATCCCCCTAATTCCCACTCCTGCAGTTGCATCACGGATGCTGTCCTGTACCGAGGCATCGTCACAGGATCTGCAGCATCTCCTGGGTAGAAAACACAGTTTTCCTCCCCTCCACCCCCTCCTCCTTCCCTGCCTCCGGCTGAATGCGCATCTGGGAGCGCCTTCGCCAAACATCCGTCACAGCTGCCTTCCAGCGGCAAACAGAACATCTGGAGATCCTGCTGGTTCGGAGTCTTCCGAGCCTCGGGGGCCTGAGCCGGGGGCTCAGGAGCTGCTGGGCACAACCCCCCTGGCCCCGCCGAGGCACAGCCACGTCCAGATCCAGCCCAGGCCGGAGCTGGGGGTCTCGGGTCGCAGCTCCCTCTCCCTGCCCTGCCGCTGGGCTCCAGAGATCCCTGTGTGACTCACGGCTCCCAGCGCTTCTCTCTGAAAGTCCTGCAGGGAAGGAAAGCTCTGAGACAGACAGGAGAGATGAGAGATGCTACAGCCCCTCCGCTGCCGCTCTCTGGGTCTTGCTCGGATTTTGCTCGGAGCTGCAGTGTGAAGGAGAAGCAGAAGCAGGTTCATGCCGCTGCTTTCTGATCTGCGTGTGTGCGTGCATGCAGCTGAGCAGCAATCCCCTCATTTTCTTCTATTTTTCAGCCTTTCCTTTTATTTTTTAACCTTTCCTTTTCCCGCTCTCTTTTGCTTTCCTGTTTCTCCCGCTGAATTAGCTGCCCATCTTTCCCTTGCAAATCACACCGACAGCACAGGCTGGGTTTTCGGGGTAGTGTTTTCTGCCCAAAATGGAGAGGTGGGGAGGAGGAGAGATGCCTAAATCCCGCAGTCGCATCCCCGGAGCTCGGAGACCATCTCCCGGTGGGGCTAAAGACATCCGGGAAGCAGCATCCTCGGCTTTCTGCACTAGTTAACAGCCGGCGAGCTGCCGCCACTTGTTATAGGCTCGCTTGCTTAATCTCAGCTCCCCTCGGCGCGAGCGTGTCTGTGTGTGTGTGCAGGGGGAGGACTTTATTGCCATTGGCTCAGCTTTCACTGCCCACCCACATCTCTTCCACATCACCTTGGTGTCTCCCTAAATAAAACCAGCCCTCCTTATCACACCGAGGAAATCAAGAGCGAGAGTTTGAATGGATTTTATATAAACATTTACCACGACAAAGCTACTGCTGAGCTCGTGGGATAAACTCGCAGCAGCTGGTCTCACTCTGCTTCCCTCACCCGCCCTTAAAAGGGTTTAATTATTTTGGAGAGGAGACGGGAGAGAACCAGATCCCAGTTCTGCCTCCAGACTGACCCAAAAAGCAGGACCAGGATTTAAATGAACTATGGATCTGAAGGACAGCACCAGCGAGGGCAGCATGGGCAGCCTGCAGCCTTCCAGCATCCAGATTTTTGCCAACACCACCACGCTCCATGGGATCCGTCATGTCTTCGTCTATGGGCCGGTGACCATCCGGCGCCTGCTCTGGACCTTGGCTTTTGTGGGCTCACTGGGTCTCCTCCTGGTGGAGAGCTCAGACAGGGTGGCTTTTTACTTCTCCTACCAGCACGTGACCAAAGTGGACGAGGTGGTGGTGAACAGCCTTGTGTTTCCTGCTGTCACCATCTGTAACCTCAATGAGTTCCGCTTCTCCCGGCTCACCACCAACGACCTGTACCATGCTGGGGAGCTCCTGGCTCTGCTGGATGTCAACCTGCAGATCCCCAACCCTCACCTGGCTGACCCTGCTGTCTTAGCCATCCTCCAAGAAAAGGCCAACTTTAAGCAGTATAAACCCAAAATTTTCAGCATGCAGGAGTTCCTGGCACGGGTTGGCCATGACCTGAAGGATATGATGCTGTACTGCAAGTTCAGAGGCCAGGAGTGCAACCACAAGGACTTCAAAACGGTGAGTATAAGCAGACACTCTGCTTTTCTCTTCTCTGGGCATGCGGACCATGGTGTTGCAGGACCAGGACAGCCCTGGAGGTCACTGGCCAAGCTGTGTGGATCTGGTGTGATGAGGCAGTGGCTGCCAGGCTCTGGCATGGCAGAGGAGGAGCAGAAGGAAGCCTGTTGAGCTGAAGTGTGTTTGTTGGAGTCCTAACAGGGGTTTTGTGGGGCCAGACCTGCAAGAGGCTTGTAGCAGCTCTGGCCTCCACCCTGCATAAGGTCCACAGCTCTCAGTGTCTGCTCAGGGTGAGATGGGTGCTGCTGAGCATCACAGGGGGCCTGAGTGTCTCTGCCATGGCCAGTGGATGTCAGCCAGCTGAAGGAAGCAGAGAGGGCTGGACAGAGCCAACAAGAAGGGCAGGTGCTCAGGGCTGGTCTGAGCAGTGTCCAGCTCTATGTCTCCAGGTGTTTGCAGCTTTCTGGAACTGTGCAAAGGAAAATCTTTCTTCTTGTTCCTGATGTTCATGGCTCATAAATCAAAACTCTGGTTTGCTACAGAGTGTGGGTAGCAGCTGGGTACCTGCCTGGTGCTGTGCTCTTCCTGTGCTGTGTTAGATGAAAGGAGGGGAAAGAAAAGGAGAGGAAAAGCAACTGAGCAGCTGAGCTCTGATCCTGGTCTGCTTTGAGATGGGGGCAAGTGGAATGAGTCAGGTACCTGAGCATCCTGAAGGGAAGCAGCTGCTGCTGAGTTTCCAGCTTCTGGCTGGCACCCTGATGGCAATGCAGGCTGCCCTGGGTGCTGTGGTGGTAAATGTGTTAGCATAAAACTAAAATTACTAGGAGGTTGTCTGGATGAAGTGATGCCCCTGCATGCTGCTGGGGCAGGTGAAGGGACTGGGCAGGGGGCTGCAGAGGGGGCTGGGCCCCGTCCTGGCTGAGCTGGGGGGTGCTGGGGTCTGGGCTAAGTCCTGCTGTGCTCTCAGGCCAAGCTGGGCAGTGCCTTGGCTGTGTGATCCTGGAGTCAGGAATGTTAAGAGGTTTCAGGTGGTTGTTTCTTGGGAGTGCTGCTGCTAGTTCTACTAATTACAGTGTGTCCTCAGGAGAGCAGGTCCTGGGCAGGGTTTGTGATTGCCTGGCTCTTCAGCAGAATCTTTGTCTGGTTTTGGGAGAAGGGAATATTTTCTGTCTGTGATGCTTTGGATCTCTGAGCAAATGAGTCCAACTGACTCCAGCTCCAAGGTCATTGCCATCCCCTGGACTGTGCTCTCTTTACACCTCAGAGAAGGAACATAGAATTTTGTGCCTCAGTTATCGCCTGTGCATAACTCCAATGCTGTGCCTATTTCAAACTGGATATCCAGGCAAACCGTTCCCTTGTTTCTGCTCCCTGGGCAGGTCCCAGCAGCCGTTGGGTCATCCAAGTTGTAGGAATGAGTCAACCAAGTTCCAAGGAGAGGAGCTTGCTAAAGAAAAGCCATGTGTGAGCAAGTCTGGAGAATGGGACAAAAAGGAGAAACAGATGCAAAAGTCTAGGGGACAGAAGAGTTGGAGGGTGAGGTCAGATCCCAGGGGGATGGACAGACCTCCCTTGACTGTAGCAAAGTGTGGGGACTGGGAGGTATTCTGCCTGTGGACTTGCCAAGAATTAAATAAGAGCCAGCCAACAGCAAAAACCTCAAAGCCAGGGAGCAAACAGCACTTTCAAAGCACCTGCAGGGCTTAAAAAGGGACTTTAAAAAGCAGGTCCTGTTCTCAGGGAAGACAGAAGCTCTTGGTAGCCCCCCTGGGACCCAGCAGGGTGTCACTCCTGGATACTGAGTTTTTGAGAAAATTGCTTCAGAAACTATGATTTTCTATTTTTTTTTTTCATGGTGGATACTGTAGTTTCCAGAAACACAAACATTCCCTGTCTGCCAAATAAATGCTCTGCTAAAACAGATTAGAGCACGCTAGAAAGAGACAGGATATTATGGACTGACAGCACTTGTCCTTGTCAAAGTGAGAGGCTGAGTGCAGTACTTCATTCCATTCTGCAAAGCAGCTCCTACCTGAGCCAGAAGACAACATTGTCTCTCACAGAGTCAGGACTTCAGTCTCACTGACTCCAGGTAATCCCCCAGGTTATGGAAATCCAGGAAGCAGCACTCAACAGGGACACAACAACCCTGTTTTCCTTCCAGATTTTACCTCTTGGAGATAAAAGGCAAGAAGAAGTGTCTGTTTGAAGGATGAATCGGTGTTTCCGCAGGGAGAATGCTGTAAAGGTCTGTGAACTGCCTCCAGGCTGAATCAGAACCTCATGTCCTGGGTGAATTTTGCATTTAATCACCACCAACCTGTTGCAGCTGCACACAGGCTCAGTGACAGCACATCCATCCTGCTGCAGGACCCGCTGGAGAAGAGTCATTACTGAAGCCTGATTTGTTTCCTGAAGGGAAACAGGGTGTAAATCCCAGGGCAGTTCTGCAATATGTCAGCAGGGTGAAGAACTATGAGGTTTTTATATCCACTCCCCAAATTCTGGCAGCTGATAGCACAGGAGGCAGAAGCTTTGCAGCAGAGGGCTGCGCCACACAGGAACTCTGCAATAAGGTGCTGCTGGAGGAGTCAGTGCTGTGCTGTCTCTGGTCAGCTCTGCCTTCTGGTGCATGGGGGGTTTTGTGTGCAGGATGTCCCTGAATAAAGCCCACACTGCTGCTGCTGCTGCAGGGAGAGCAGGAGCTGGCATGGCAGCATCTTGGCACTTTGAAAACACTTGACTTTACCCTCCTTCCTCCTCTACTGCCCTGTTAAAATCCTCTGTCTCTACTTTAATCACAGGATTTGAGCTGTGTTTTATTCCTACACTTCCTGTTCCTTCTCCCCCTAATACCTCTCAGATTACATTTCCCATATTAAGGTCTGCTCACTGGAGTGAGTCCCCACAGCTTTTCTGCAGAAATATCCCAAAGGCAAGAGTCAGGTCTAAGCAGGATGTGCTGATCCTGTGCTGGCATTGCCATGCACAGAACAGCAGAGAAGATAATGCAGAGCTCTGCTGTAGGCAAAGCAAGTGAAGAAGAGAAAATTGGCAGAACATGCTTTAGCAAAGCCATTCCCTTGGAATATTTGGAGGAGGAAAGCCTGATAGCAGCAGCCAAGGAAATCCGCTCCTTGTTTCCTGCATTGCTCCCCACAGGAGGTCCTGGTTGGAACTGACCTCGAAGATGGCATTTTCCTGGGGGAGCTGTGCTCCTGCTGCCCCAGGTGACATCAAGGTCCTCCATCCCACTGCTGCTGAGCCTGGCAAAGCTTGGGCTCATCAGCCACCGCCACACCAGTGTGATGTTCTGGGAGTCTCTGTGGGTGTGTGGAGCAATGCCTCTTTCCCAGGGCTGCTGATGTGGCTTGTGGTCCTTGGCTGTTCCAGCCTGGGATGAGCTGGGCAGTGGAAGGGGACACGTGCAGGAGGATTTTGTGTGTGGCCTAGCACATGTGGGGCACAATGGGGAGAAAACCTCTGAAAACCCTTTCAGTCCATGGGGCAAACACAGAGTGAGGGATGGGATGGCCTGGAAGTGGATACTGGGAATGTGAGCAGCAGGGGAATGGGATCCCTCAGTCCCCCCTTGCTGAGAAATGCTCCCTAGCAGCATGACCCTGCCCAGCACAGCCCGGGCCTGGCTCTGGGGGATGTTCCAGAGTGTTCTGGGTGTGTGGGGTGGTACCATGTTCCTCAGTCAGGTTGTTTGCTAAATACAATGTTGGGCTGTGCTTCGTCACACATCCAGTCATTCCAGCTAACACAAACTTTTCCTTTGTGTCTGCTCTGCCTCATCAGGTGTCTATTTGTTGCCAGTGGCCATGACAATTGAAGGATAGAACTCATTTATTTTCAGTATACATTCTTCTGACCGACAGGGTCCACATAATGAAGCGTATCTCATGTGAATATTGCTATTTTAAGGCACAAGTTTCTGTCAATATATCTGGCTTTCTCTATACATTTTTTCTGCCATTCTTTCTAGTGTATCTATCAGGACAACGTTTACTGAATAGCTTTGATTGTTGAAACTAACTAGTCCATTCTCATCTGTTATAGAACTTCCACTTTCTTCAAGAAAAAAAGTCAGGATAGTGCATACTTCAGTCAGAAAAACATTACTTTTCTATTTAACAATTTTTCTGGAGAGTCATGATTTTTTTCCAATGTTTGCTCGAGAATCTGAGATACCATAACGAGATGTGCAATAACGAGATGTGCAATAACGAGATGTGCAATTCGGTGATAGCTTTTATACAAACAGGCTGTTCTTCCAGTAGGAAATCAGGTGTCTGTGCAGTCTTCCCAGTCTGCCCTGGAATATCTCAATTTTGCAGGTGCTGTTGAGGGTCTTGGGTATGGGCACAGGCAGAGAGGGAGTGCAGGGTTATCATTTTGTTGCTGGTGGTGTCTCGTTGGGTGTCTAAAAGGAGGTGGATTACTCCTGGCTCAGGTATCTGGCAAACCCTGCCCTTGGGAAATGCAGAGCCTCATTCTACCCAGTGCTTTCCTGGATTAAATTTCTCTGTCACGTAAGGATTTATGGGTATGGTAATTCCCTGTCACTGATGGGGTTTGTATTTCCTTGATTGATTAAAAAATGGTGGCATAATGCTTTATATTTTGCAGGAAGTTTCACTGATGGATGCCAGTTGGAGTCAATGCTCATGAAAAATCATTCCTGCATTGGAATGGTTAATAGAGTTAAAATCTGATGAAAGCTGTGGAGCGTCAGTGGGGCCTTTTCATGGCAAACTCAGTTTTAAATCCTTTAATACTGCGTGTTGGTTTAGCACAGCCTGGTTTTTGGTAGCAGGGGAGGCCACAGAAGTGGCTTCTGTGAGAAGACGCTAGAAGCTTCCATCATGTCCGACAGAGCCAAGGTCTGATGGCTCTGAAGATGGACATGCTGCTGGCCCAATTAGAGAGGTTGGTAACGCCTCTGTGATGACATACTTGAGAAGAACAAAACAGCACCCGCCGGTTTTTCCCCGAAGGTGGCGTGGCTGCGCTGCCGGGGTTCGGGCCGGTGTGACCCGTGTCGGCCCTGCCTGCTGCCTCCCCCAGCCAGCCGTGCCGTAGGCGGCGGCGCAGCGGCGGCGCCTCCCCCTTCCTGGTGGCCCACATGAGGAGAGGCCTTAAACAGCGGACAAGATCAACTGCTTGGTGCTGTGGGATCTTGCAAGTATCTTTGAATTAGTGGAACTTGTTGGCAGTGGTACCTATGAGCAGCAGGTTTTCTTCTAGTCAGAGAAGAGGAGGAAGTGAGGACACGTGAGGGAAAACATGGCAACGCCAAGGTAAGTGGAAGATAAAGAGGAGGAGGAGGTGCTCCAAGTGCTGGAGCTGAGATCCCTCTGTAAACCGTGGTGAGGACCACGGTGAAACAAACTGTCCTCCTGTAATCCATGAAGTCCACAGGGGATGCAGAGATCCACTCACAGCCTGTGAGAGAAGTGGTCAGGCCGGAGCAGGTAGACGCTGGAGACAGGTGTGATCCAGTGGGAGACCCGATTAGAGAGAGAGGGCTCTTGCTTCCAAACTAGAGCAGCCTGTTCTTAAAAGACTACACCCCGTGGATGAGTGACCCATGCCCCAACAGTTTTGGGGAGACTGTTTGCCCGTGGGAGGGGCCCCACGGCGTAGCAGAAAAAAGACCTGGAGCGATGAACTGACCAAAACCTCCATTCCCTGTCGTCCTGCACTGTCGGTGGGAAGGAGGAAGGGGCTGGGGGAAAAAAGGGGGTGTAGGTTTTTTTTTTTTTTACTTCTCATTACCCTTCTCTGACTCTTTTAATAATAAATTTACTTTATTCTGTTATATTTAAACCTGTTTTGCCCTTAGGATGTTTTTCTCCCGGTCCTTACCTCAAGTCATGAACTCTTTGTTACATTCTTAATCTCTTTTTCTCCCTCTCCTCTGCCCAACTGTAGCAGAAGAGGATAAGCGTATGACTTTCATGGATGCCTGGCATTTGGTCAATATTAAATCACAGCATACTGGAAGTATAAGCACTGGGTGAAACAATTCCAAAGGAGAGAAACTGCACAAATGGGCTGTAGATTGTTAACTTGGGACATTGGTGCTTCACATTTGGGATGCTGATCTGACCAGAACAGTGACAGTCCTCCTTAATGATCTTTGAAAAGGGCTGTGTTTGGATGTGTTTGGAGCTGTTTCGTAGCCAGGCATGCTGCCCTCCCTCACTCAGGCTTTGGGATGGTGAATAATTTAAACAAGTAGGAAATGTCAGGAACAGGCACAGCCAAAGTGTCAGAGCCAGCTGGAGAGCAGAGGGAGATGAATGGCGAGGGAGACGAGGCAGGGAGAGGGCCCTGGGAGAGGAAGGACAAAGAATTTATGTATGTAAGAGCCAGATGTGCTCTGAGCCTTCCCTTGCTGAAGCAGCTGGCAGTTGGTTTGGAGGAGAGCAAGAACCACTCTTCACTTCTGAGTGATTCCCATTTGTTAGAGTTACTATTCATCAGGAGGCCAAATGAGAGCTCCGCTGTCCTCCACACCCCACCTGCCCAGGGATTTGCACTCCAAATAGCAGCTGGAGCAAAATGTGGTATGGGGAAGAACTGCTGAGCAAGGTTGGAGTTCCAAGGATAGAGGAGATGTTTGAGGGCTGCCAGGATTTATCAGAATTGTCCTGCGAATTGTGTGAGGCTTTTCTTAGTGTTAGAAAAGAATACAGCTCCTTGTGCTTCTGCTCATTTCTCCCAGACAGACACTGAGAACTGAAGTGCCCAAAGCTGTGGGGAGCCAAGGCTGTCAACAGCAGAGAACAAATCTGATAAATGTCTTCCAGCCACCATGTCCACATGCTTGTGGCTCTCTGTGACTAACACAGTTCATGTCACAGGGTCTCCCTGACAACTGGCCTTGGATGAGTTCGCCTGGGTACAGTCTTCTGTCTGCAATGGCTGGAGGGTGAAACCCACAGGAAGATTTCACATGTACTTGTGCTCACCCTGTAGGAACCAGACTTAGCCTAGTCAAGTCCAAAGCTAGAAGTAAAGGCCAGGAAAGACAAGGAATATATAAAAAATCCCAACCTGGTTTCCAGCTAGAGGGGTAAAGTGGAACAACATAGCTTGCCCGTACTCCACCCTGTGCAAGTGTCCCTTGGAGTCTTCTTGGCAGATAATAAACAACCTCCCAGATGTCCCCTCTCGAGGAATCTTTGTGTTTATCTGACCAAGTGCGGTGATGCCCTGTGAAAAGTCATGGTGTGACTGCTGTGGGTTTAATCTAAGCCCTCCCTGAGATGTTCTGACTACCAGGTCCATGATCCCCATGGACAGAAATGGATAAAAATCTAAACCAGTTGTCACAAATTGAAACACGAGAAATTCCCACTTGATTAAAAAAGAAAACCGGTCTGACTTCAGTGAGGGCCTCTGGCCTCTTGAGGTCCCTTCCAAGCCGAGTTATGATTCTGTAGCAGAAAGCAGGTGCAGACCTGCTGGGTCTTAAATCCTTTTGCTATTTTTGGAGTATCTAATTTTTTCATAGAAACGTAGAACCCTGGAATGGTTTGGGTTGGAAGGGATCTTTAAATCATCCGGTCCTACTCCCTGCCATGGGCAGGGACACCTTCCACTATCCCAGGTTGCTCCAAGCCCCAATATCCAACCTGGCCTTGGGCACCCTGTGTCAAGGCCTCCCCACTCTCCCAGGGAAGTATGTTTTCCTAATACCTAATCCAAACCTACTCTCTTTCAGTTTAAAGCCATTCCTCTTTGTCCTGTCCCTTTTCCAAAGTCTCTCTCCATCTCTCTTGGACCCCTTTAGGCACTGGAAGGGGCTCTAAAGGAGATCAGCCTCCCTGGAGCTTCTCTTCTCCAGGCCGAACAGCCTTGCAGGACCTTGCACTTGGCCTTGATGGACTTTGTGAGGGTCACACATTTCCCACCTCTCCAGCTTGTCCAGGTCCCTTTAGATCCCATCCCTTCCCTCCAGCGTATCACACAGCTTGGTGTCATCAAGCTTGCTCAATCCCATTGTTCATGTCACCAACAGAGATGGAAGACAGAGCTCTGACCTGCTCTCAGGCTCAGTTCACCCTCATCCTTCCTGAGAAATGAAAGCTGGTTTGGGAAGACGATCACCTTCCGCTCTGTAAACTCTGTGCGCAAGTTCAAGTTTGCATTATTGACCTAAGGACAAAAATTACTCTAAAATGGAGAACAGCTGACAGCTCCGTCTGCACTGAGCATTGAGGCTTTCACAGCTCTGATTCCATAATGAGCCCACCACAGTTTCTCTGAGCAATTCCCTGTCTTTTCCCATTTCCTGAAACTATCCCTATTTGCTTTAGAAGCAGACAGTGGCGATTCCCTGAAAAATACCCCCTCAAATCCATCACTCAGCTCCTGCTGACAAAAAATGTGCCTGGCAGCTCCCAAGAAGCAGCAGGATGGGCGCATCATCTTCATCTCCTCTGGCAGGGTCTGGAGTCCCTCCTATGCCTTCCCAAAGGCATTTGTCACAGGGATTTATGCCTGGTGTGCCATCCAGGCTCAGGTCGGCCATGCAGCAGAGTTCTGCATCCATTGGTGTGGTTAGGGTGAGGGCAATAAAGGTGATAAGGTGTGTGTGAGCAGGGTGTCAGGTGACTGTATTGCTGCCACAGCTACACCACCTCTATATGGGACTCAAAAATACAAGAAGCATTCTGCCTACTGGACTGATGAGACCCTGCAGCATTCCATAGGAAGAGCTCTTTGGGAAAACAGACCCATAGAAAACTTCCTTGCTTACCAAGTGATGACAGCTATGAGAGAGCTGGGAGTGGGGAGGATAAGATCTTCCTAAGGGAGGAAATCATGATCTGTGGCTAAATGTGAAGATTGTGAAAGTCAGTGTCTATTTTGACACCTGCATCTGCTGAGAGGTCATGATGAAGAGCCTTAAACAGATTGACTTTTCTGAGGGATGAGTGCAACTGAATGGTCCTGTAGAAACTTCTTGGGACTTCCCAACCTGTGGAAATCCATGAGGAAACCTCTCAGGCACCAGAAGCTCAACAAGCTAAGAGGGAAAATGAGGTAGATGAGGTGGTCACGTCTGACTCCATCTGCCGTGGATTAGTGTATGAGACCTGCACCAGGAAAACAAAATTGCCCCTTGGAGGCAAAAGAGACTGGGAGTAGTTTCAGCACAACTGACACCAGTGTGCTCAGGGCCATCAAGAACCAATTTCCACCCAGCTATGAATATTTACAACCAAGCATATGCCATTACTTGAAGAAAAGCTGAATTGTTTTGATCATTTGTTGCTGTTGTGCCATGTAAGGAAGGATTTAGCCTGTGTGTTAAGGCAAGGAGTGTGAAGTGAAGGAGTGAAGGGTAATGGAAAATGCACATATGGAAAATGCACATAATGGAAAATGCTCATGATTCGATTTTTTACTGGTTTAATCTGCACTTGGATTTCCCAGAGGAGCCCATGCAAGGGAAGGGGGCCATCAGGGATTTTCATGTGCAAGAGGAGCTGCTCAGTTGTCTGCTCCTTTCAGAGGAGCCAGTTCTTCTTCGTGATTTCCTCAGAGACCAAAATTTGAAAGGAAAATCAGAAGTGAAAAAGACTGAGTCAAATTTCATCTCCTCCTCAGGTACTCCCCCGCATTGGTCTGACCTTGCTCAAGAAGGGGATTCCAGGCTCTTGTCTCATGCCAGGTCTGTAGGCTTCCCTTTCTTTCAGTCAGTCCACTTCCAGTGTGAGTTTCTTGGGAATTTGAGTTTTTCCTGAGGGAAACCAAGAGTGCTGAGTCTGTCCTCCTTGCCTATATGAAAAAATCCCAAACAAAAACCCCAAACCCCCAAACTAAACCACTGGAGGTCCAAAAATTTTAGAAATTTCAGTGGGACCAAGTTTTAGCTGCTCTATAAAATGGAGTTTTCATGATGCTGTTTCAATGGCGATGAATACTGATATATAAATGTAATATGAAGATGGGCATGACATTAAAGTAATTTGAAATGAAATTAAAATTAAAAATTATTGAAACTTATTTTGCCTTTTAAAGCTTTTGTCATTATTGGAAGAAAATCAAAGCAACCCATTTGGAAATTTTTTGGTTTCTCATTCCATCCGTGTTTTCCACGCTCTCTGAAATACCATGCTCATGCAGGGAGGAGTCATGCAAGGATTTCAGGATATGAAAGGTGCTGAATCTTATAACAATGATTCGAACTGTTGGTTCACCTGAAGGTTTGAGGGACATTAGTCTTAGGCCAGGAGAACACAATAAATAAGCCCCAGCAAATGCTCTCAGGTGATTCAGCTGTGTTACTGTGAAAGGGGTAATTTAAGGGCTCCTTGACAGGAGCTTTCTCCCAGCTCAGTAAAAAATGATGAGCTGGAGCTCTGGAACAGCAGGAGGATGGGACAGGACAGGATGTCTGGGTTGCTCAGTGACATCCCAGCAAACATCACTGCAGTTGCCATAGGCAGGACTAAATTAATTGTAGAGGAGAGTTAATGAGCAGTGGGAGTAATTAACAGAAGCTTAACACTTGATTACCTAAACTTCCAACACCACACTCCCCTGCTCCCTGGCACTGAAACGGATGGTGAATCCTGAGACATCCAGGAAAGTCTCTCTATCCCTTCCAGTGCCTCCTGCAAAGCTTTGGAAGAGCAGCTTATGGCTCTTCTACATGTGAAGTGGTGGCAGCATAGCTATGAACTCCTCAGCAGTTCTCCAGTGATGGAGGAACCTGTGAAAGCTGAACCAGGATGTCAGAGAGGTGTCAGTTCGACCTTGAATGGGGGATGGAATTATGTTTTGGCAGATGGGAGAGTCTCTTAGCCATCTGGAATGGAATGTTTTAGCTGAAGGGGTCCTTGGATGGGAGCTGACATTCACCACCAGATTTCTTGGTGTTTCTGTGAACAGGTGAACCAGAATTCTGCTCAGAACTTCAATTTCTGTTTGTCATAATGGTATTTTTCTCTGGATAAACTGCTGGGATTAGGTTTACGGGTGGGGATCAGGATCTCACAGAACATAACATGATGTGTCCTCCTGCTCAGGAGCTGCTGGTGGGATACAGCAGCCACACAACCCTGATATATTAATTTCTTCCTTTGAAGCATTTACTGTTTAGGGATGTTGGGGGTTAGATTTGTTTCTTTTTTACTTAGAGAATTTTTTCCAATAAGTTGCTAGGAAACAAACTACTGGTACTTCGAGGTACTTGGGCAAAACAAAGAAGTAGCCAAAGGAGAGGAGCTGTAGCACCTGGCTACACCTCTTTTGGTCTCTGGGAGTTTCTCTCGGAGGGGGAAGATACCACGAGTTTTGGGGGCAGGTAAAGGACAGGGCTGGGGGTAGCTGCTCTCTCTCTCGCTCTCGGCAGCAGAAGGAGGAATGTCAAGCTGTTGCTTACAACAGGGAGAATTCATTGCCACTACTGGAGTCCAGTCCTAGAGATTTACCACCATCTGCTCGTGTGCCCAGGAATCCTGAGCTCTCCTTTTCCTGCCCTGCTGGAGCGGGGCCGCCGCTGTCCCGGCCCCGCCGCTTCTCCAGCACTGCCCTGGGTCTTTGCTGCGCTCTAGCCCCGCACTGCCCTGCGGGGATGTCCCGCAGTTCCAGCTACCGCCGCAGAGCTTCTGATGCATCTTATCCACCAGCCCGGGATCCCTGCTCATCCCTGCCATTCCAGCTGGGTGCTCCTCAGAGTCCTGCAGGGGCACCGGGATCAGACTGCCCCGGGGTTTTGGGAAGCAAAGCCTCCTCCATCCCTTCCCGTGTTGGCCAAGAAGGCTGCCACGAGGTTCCTGATTCTGTTTTGCTGTTAATGTTGTAGTTGTTGTTTGTTTGCCTGGTTATACATACCGGTAAAGAGCTGTTATTCCTACCCCTCATGTCATTGCCTGAGAGCCCCTTGATTTCAAAATTATAATCATTCAGAAGGAGGGGGTTTACATTCTCCATTCCAAGGGAAGCTTTTTGCCTTCCCTAGCAGACACCTGCCTTTCAAACCAATACAGGGGATTCCAGATACCTTTTTTTTTTTTTAAATTTTTTTTTTTTTTTTTTTTTTTTTTGGAAAGAGGCGAGTTTTCCCCTAAGGCTTTGGGAAAACAGCTGCTGTGGTCATTTCTCAAACAACATTCCTGTCTAAACTAATCTTTATGTAAAAAATGGGAACAGTTTCCATGGATAGTGTGACAAAGGTGTGGAGATCGTGCTGGGGAGAAGGAGCTGCTGTGCTGGGTGTTAAGACTGATCCTTGTTGCTTGAGCTGCATTTTTCATCCTCTGCCCTGGCCTCAGATGCTGCAGCCACCATCCCCTCTGCAGATGCTGCAGGATCACTCTAAATAGCCATTAACTAATGCTAAATTATGATGGAGCATCTCCTGAAATGTGTGTGACATCCACGTGAATAACAAATAGATTTCTGTCAGGTATGACAAGAGTTTGCCGCTGATCAAAACCAATCCCAACGAGTCCCTTGCAGGGCCCTGTAATTCCAGGACAGGCATGGAGAAAGGGAGGTGCCGGGGTGTACATGGCAGTTCAGAACGAGCTGTGGGAAGAGACAAGTTCCAGGCTGACAAAGCAGTCCCAGTTTTATAGAACCCCTGTGGAGTTTGCCTCCTAAAGACATTGATGAGGGTGAGATCCCTCTGTTAGCTTCCACAACTGCATCCATCCCTGCAAAAATCATTTTCTCCTCATTATCTCTTGGTAGAATAAAAAGACCCTCAGAGGTCAGTCTTGTGCTGATGTCTCTGTACATCTGCATTTCTCCAGGGAAAAACAGATCAAGAAGGAAAGGGTTTTTCTATGGTGCTTGTACATGATACCAGAAAAATGTGCAAATGTCTCCTGGGATGAGATTTCCCATGTGAAAAATGAAAGCTTTTTGTCTTAAAGCATTTCTGTTTTCCATGAAATTAATTAAAATAAAAATCTCAGTGCAAAATAAAACATTGAAACCCTGGGATGCCTCATTAAATGGATGATCTGGTTCAGAATTAAGTAACGGAAAAAGTGATGCAGAGCTTGGGAACTTTTCACCATGTGCTGCCTCTGCATCTTGCTCTTATAGGTCAGCAGGTTCTAATGCACCCAGGTTCTATTTTATAGGGGTTTTGAGGCAAACCCTGGTGTCATCTGAGGCTAGTGAGGGGGAACCCTGAGTTACATATTCATGTCTGGCTTTCCCTGAATAAGGGGATTTAATTTACTGCTTTCAAATGATTCCCCTCTTTCAAAGGGCAGTCTGAGCAAGATGCTTCTGACAGCCCAACCTCTGAGCTTTCTGGAGATGGTTTTATGCTTATTTCCTGATAAGAGAAGGTTTCAGCATTTTTCCTCCATTTGAAATAACAGGAAAAGTCTCAAAACCATGTGATTTCTACAAGTTTCACAAAAGCTGGCAGCTGGGAGAGACCCAAACTGGAGCTCAGGGAGGAAAAACAGGGTCAGTGCTTGTGTTTTACATTGTGTCTGACAGGGACCAGCTGGCCAACAAACACATATGCCCCACTTTCTCCAGGAGCAGCCTGGCAATAATGAGACAGCTCACACTTTTCTGGCAGCACAGCACAAGCAAGATCAAACCAGGATGCAGAGAGTTGTGTTCCCTATGGGACAGGGGAACCATCCCTGGGGGCGGGGGGGTGCATGTGAAGGCAGGTCCTGGTTTGTTCTGATGGTGCTGTGGGGGTGCTAAGGAGCCTGGGACAGAACAGGGAGAGGTTAGAAGACAGAATCCTCAGGAATGCAAGCTTCATTCATTCTTCTGTTTCAAATTCTGAGTAATTCCCAGCTCTGGGAGGAGGCCCACGGTGCTGCAGGTGCACTGCAGGACTCTGAATGCATGGAGCGACCTCAGCTTTGCATCCTACTCCTCAGGTCCTGGGTGGGAAATACTGCCCAGCTCAGAGTGTGCACAAGCCCCTGTCAATCCAAGGCTCACAATCCACTCTGGATTGGAAATAAAACTGTCAGCTCCTTGGGGCAAGGGCTGTTTTTCTGGTTTATGTTTGCTATTAAACATTTATTATTAAAATCGATTAAACTTTAACTAAGGGAGGGGAATTGCTTTAACCTGCTGCAGAGAATGGGCTATGATCTTGTGCAGACATGAGAAAATCCATCATTCCTGGCTGGAAGGGATTGAAAACAAACAGATCTTCCTACAAACGTCGTCACGCAAAAAGCATTTTGAAAGCCTTTGTTACTGCATTTGCAAATCAGGTACACAGAGTACCTGAGCAGCCCCAGCTACTGCAGCTTTGCAAACCCCAGATAGCTTCTGCAAGTGCCTGCAGGCTGAACAGCATCGCGAGGTAAAGCATCCACCTCCCTTCTGCTTTGGACTGCTGTTAAATGTTGATGGGTATTTCTGAGCCTAAATCACTCCCCCACTCGGGGTGCCCGTGGCTGTTTGTTGGAACAATTAATTGCAGCATATTTTCCTCCCATGTTTCAAGCCCATCTAACACCAGGCATTAAAGCACAGTTACCACAGGTAAATTCATGTGACAAACTATTTCTGGAGATCAGGCAAGGACAGTTCAGTTACCAGGGACAGGGAAATGTGGTGTGCATTTATTTTGTTATAAATTAGACAGGTTAGTACAGTCCCCATTTGCAAAGTTATATTGAAACCTGGGGAAGAGCTTTCAGTTTGTTAACACAGTTATTGTGAGCCCTTTGTGTATTCTGGTCTTTCCATGCTTTTTTTTTCCAGTCAGGAGGAGAAATAAGTGTCTGAGTCAAGTATGTTCTTGTAATCGCATTTGTCTTTCAAAAAAGACACACTTTCATTAAACCCAACAAAACCAAAAATCAGCATTGTGGCTTTAGTGCTGAGAAACCCTTTGCTTCCCCCCTGCTCAGAGCTGTGCCCGAGCAGCTCCATCTCCCTGCAGTGCTTCTCACTTGGAATAATTCCTCTCCTCTGTCAGTCCAGGCACATCCAGGTGTGTGGTATTCCAGCTTTTTGGTGTGCACCAGGGTTCTCCCCTGGTCTCATCCATGTGGTGTTTGTCAGTCAAGGTGTGGGCACCTGATTGTTAAAGATGATGATGATTCAAAGATGCAGATGATGAGTTTGTATCACTTATTGCAACAGTGGTGCAGTAAATCCCAGTTTTAGGCATATGATCCTTGCGCCTCACAAGGAATCTCACATTCCTAAAATATTGAGGGGAAGAGATAAAATAGCATCAAGTAGCTTCAGGGGAGGTTTAGATTGAATATTAGGGAAAACTGGGGAAAATTTCTTCACAGAAAAGATAGTAAAGCATTGGATCTGAGGCAGGGCAGGGCACTCACCAACCACCCCAGAAGTGTTCAATGGGTTACGGATGTGGCGCTTGAGGACAGGGTTAACAGTGAACATGGTGGTGGTGCTGTGGGTTGGAGTTGGTGATCTCAGAGATGTTTTCTAACCTTAACCACTCCCTGGTTCTGGACATCCCCACAGCAGAGGTTTGGTGTCCTGCTCCTGAGCTGAGTGTCCAGAAACTGGGGTTTTCTGCCCTCCCAGTGTCTGCTTGGAAAGGGAAAAAGGGCTGGGGGAAGAGGAATGTTTGGGACCAGTGCCTGGGCTGGTGGGAATTGGGGAGAACATGCAGGGAGGCCAAGAGGAGCAACAGAGGATACTCCCAAGGGGCCACACTGGCATGTCCAGCCCATTCCTTGCAGGCTCCAGGAGCAGCTGAGGGAGCTGGGAAAGGGGCTCAGCTGGAGAAAAGGAGGCTCAGGGGGCCCTTGTGGCTCTGCACAACTCCCTGACAGGAGGGGACAGCCGGGGGGGTCGGGCTCTGCTCCCAGGGAACAGGGACAGGAGGAGAGGGAACGGCCTCAGGCTGGGCCAGGGGAGGCTCAGGGTGGACATCAGCAGGAATTTCCCTGTGGAAAGGGTGCTCAAGCCTTGGAACTGTCCAGGGAGTTTGGAGTCCCCATCCCTGGAGGTGTCCAAGGAATTCCTGGAGGTGGCACTCAGAGCTCTGGGCTGGGGACAAGGTAGGGGTCAGTCACAGAGTGGACTTGATGATCCTGGAGCTCTTTTCCAACCTCAATGATTCTGGGATTCTGTGATTGCTGGAAATAATGTTTATTCTTTCTCCACATTTTTCATGCCAAGCTGATACAAAAAAATACTTCCATGCTGAGTTTCATGCCTTTCCTCCCTCCCTTACAAGTAACATGGAATTATATCCCCATTCCTTTAAAATTCTGCGTTTTAGCAAGCACATAAACTACACTTAAACCCCAGCCCCAGCTGTAAGGCAAATATTCCTTTTCCTCTCAAGGAATCATTCCTTTGACTTGTTATTTTGAGCTCCATCATAGTTGTTGTGCGCAAAGGCAACTTTGTGGAAAAGAAGGTTAAGTGCTAAGGTTAGAACAGGTTCAGGTATAATCCAGAGTGCCCTTGGCAAAGACAGAAGGGTTTTAGTGGGTCTCATTTATCATTGCCTGACTGCTTAAAGTGCTTGACTGACTCATCACTGTTCTTATGTCTTTAGAAGAGCTGCAAAAGAGCCAGGGAGAAAAGTATCACTGTTTTCCTCTTTTAACCCACACTCAACAGGGAACAATAATATTTAAGACTTCAGAGTGTAAAATGTTCCCTCTTCAGTAACCAGATTCCCTGACATGAGCCACATGGAACAGCTTGGGCTCAGCTCCAGAGGGGAAGTTTCTATTGGTTGGGAGTTACATCCATGGCAGAATTTAGAGCTGAGAGTTGGGAGCTGTTCCTCCTGCCAGCTGGGGTTCCTGGGCCTTCCTAAAACAGCTCCCTGACCTCCAGCCTTTTCTCCTCATCCATTCTGCCAAAGCTTTTCCTCCGCCAGCAGGGGCTGTGGGCTCTGCAATGGAGGGAATGGTTGGGCCATCCCTGGAAGGCAGGGAGCTACTGGAACAGTTATCCCAGAGAGGATAACTGAGGCGTGGACTCCCCACCCTGGGCAGTGTCCAAGGCCAGGTTGGACAGGGCTTGGAGCAACCTGGTATAGTGGAAGGTGTCCCTGCTCATGGTACGGGATGGGAATGAGAGGAGCTTTAAAGTCCCTTCCAGCTCAAACCAGCCCATGATTCTGGGATCATGGAACAGTAAAAAGAATATTTTGGAGCACAGATCTCAAACATCAGTGAGTAAAGACCTGCTCCATGCTCCACCCCCACCTGTTTGTTTTGCACATGGATCCCAGGGGATACAGGCAGTGCTCCCAGTGCTCTGCACTTGGGGATTTTCCTGTGCAGTTGTGTAAATCACCAGGATGATGTGGCAAAGGTCCTGACTGGGGGGCTTAATGAAGTGGCTGCTTTAATTTGTGGTACCTTGCCAGGGCTCTTTACAAAACTCTTCTGGAGTTCAGGAGATGTTAATGCCACTGGAAAAGGCAGTGGCTTCATCCCAAAGCAGCTGAATCCAACCTGGAACAGGTACAGAGCAAGACTGGGAGGAGGATTAAGAAAAAGAAACGCTTGTTCTAGAGGGGACATTATGAGGATTGAGCTTGTTTAAGTGAGCCTGGCAAAGGCTGTGTGAAGGACTGGGATAACTCTGGAGAAATCCATCAAGGGGATGACAACTGGGGGGGAAATTAAGCTATTTCAGGCAAACCATGGTGCTGGCTTTTGAGCAAATGGTACAGATTGGTCATGGATAACTTGATGCTGGAAGTTAGAAAGGGTTTTTTTGTTGTTTTGTTTTTATTTTTTGAAGGAACAAAATTCTGAAATAATGGGGATAAAGTACCCAGCAGGGTTTTAACCAGGATCATCCCTTGGTGGTGGGATTGTGTGAGATGGCTGCCAGGAACAGGAGCCTATGTTGAAGGACCTCTCCAAGTCTATGGACAGCAGCCTTTTCCTACGCTGAAGGGATGGGTTGGGTGTACACCTGGATGGTGGGAGTCAGGCACCTCTCACCTGTGTTAAGGAGAGTGATGGCATGCCTGAGAAACCTGGAAAAACACAGCCATGTCCTGGAAAGGTCTTTCCTCTCCATTCCTGGAGTCATACAGTATCAATTCTGTGTTTTTTGATCCTGAGAAGACTTTAATACTCAGCTTGTCAGTTCTGAGAATTCAATTAACTCAGATCCTGTCTATGTCTGCATGGAGACAGGAATATTGAGTCCACTCGGGTGTAAATCCTGTGGGTGCTGAACCCTGTCTGGGGCTGGGTGAAGATCCCACATGGAGGCTGCAGCAGCTTCCCTTGAGGGTGTTCATGCTGCCTGCAGTGAGAATCTGCCCAAAACGTGAGTGCAAGGCACCCCAACTGCAGACAGTCCCTGGTTGGAACTCCCCAAAATTATGGATTAATGTTAATGTTGAAAACACCTGTGAGTGTGATTCAGTTTCTCCGCTGCAAGATGGGTAAGAACACCCTGGGATCCTGTTAATGGCCAATCTGACTGAAGTCAAGGCATTAAATGTGGCTGGATTTTTGTTTATCTATATTTATATCCCATCTGGGAGCCCCTGGGATGCTGTTGTATTAGATATCACACAAAAATGGAGCAGAAATGCAGTCTCTCCTCTCTCCTGCTTAAAAATAATATAATTTTCTCTTTGATTTACAGGATCTCAGAGAAGCAAGGGAGAAAAGGGAGGGACAGCACCGGTTCAGTTGATTCTGACCAGTACTCACAATACAACACACAGAGAAAGGGGAACCGTTTTTAAAAAATATGTTAATAAATTCCCTCTGCAGAAATGCGTTATTTGGGCTCAATTTTACCCACTTGGGAACTCTGATTATTGTCTCATGAAACAGAGCACCTGCTCTGTTATCCCATAAATAAGGGAGAGCAAATGCATTATGTGTTCATTCCAAAGCCTCCCCCACAGGGCTGGAATGTGCTGCAGTGGAGTGAAGAGATTTGGAAGTTTACCCTCTGGTTTCCTAGAGAGAAAAGACACTGGGAGCAGTTAGAGGAACATTCACTCTGCCCTCCGTGGCTCAAACGTGCTTGTTGCTGCTGTTCATTAGAGCTGTGTGGAAACATCCCCGGCAAAGCTGGAGCCGAAGCAAACATGCCTGGCAGGGTTGTGGTCCAGGGTTCAACTGCAAATCAGCTGCCCTGCAAGATTTGGGATCGCTGAAGGGAGGGAGTGGGAGAGCTGGAGCTCTGGCATCAGTGATGTGGGAATGCTCTTAGGACAAACCAAGGTCCAGATGTGGTGTAATTAAGACCCACTTTGCATTCACTTAGAGGGTATTAAGCAAATGAAGATGGGACTGGCAGCCCAGCTTTGTGCTGAATGTGCAGTTTAACCTCCTTTCTCTTGGTTTTGGTGGCAGCGCTGGGAGTTTGCTCTGAGTCCATCCTGAAGCAGGACAGTGACAACCCTGCTCAGACTCATTTGTGCTGCAGGCACAGTTGGTACTGCTGGCACCCTTGGATGCTTTGCAGGGTTCTGTGACCCATCTCCCAAGGGATTATCCTGAGGTAAAGGATGGATCAGGCTGCTAGAGCTGGGCTGCTCCTGATGCAGATGGAGGGATGCTTTGCTTAGCCAATGCAGAGAGCATAAGGAGTAAATCCATGCTGGTTGTTTGGGATGAGGGGCAATAAAGCTTTTGGAGAGGTTGACGGTGGCTTTGCTGGAGTAGCCTCAGACACTGAAATCCCCTCTGGTCAGCAGTATCAGGTTTATGCTGTGAACACAGCCATGACTGTGCAGGACGTGCCCCAACCCACAGCTCAGCCTCATCCTGAGATCCCTGTCAGACTGGGAAGTGAGAGCTTTCCATCTCCTGCTGCTGTGTTCCGGATCATTTGCTGTGACTCTGGGCATATGTTGTCAATTCACCAGCACCTTTATGCAGTCAGTTATAATTCACATTTGCTGGTTTTTAATGAATGTTTGTTCACTGGAGCATTTGCCAGGGAGTATGCGTGGTGTGCAGAGGCAGCCCACATCCCAGCAGCCTCTGACATGAGCTGAGGTGAGGAATCAAGCTCAGGAACAAATCAGGAATATATTTTGTGACAAGCGCCACCCGCGGCATGAGACGGAGGGGACTCTGTGAATGGGAGTCCTGCAGGAGAGTCCCAGCAGCCACATGGATGGAACACTTTCCTGCCAAAGCAATGGAAAATCCCGGAGATAATCAGGGCCCTGCTGAAATTCCCTTAAAATCCAAAATACAGGCTCAGTCATTACCACTCTGGAGCATCTCACTGTCTGCTGCTCCTACCGTAAGGTTTGTTGTCTTGGCTGGTATTCCCATCATCTGGATGGGGAATGGAAGCAAATCAGAATATATGGAATGCATGGTGATGAGGGGCCTTTGAGAAACATCCCAGGAGTCCCAGATCCTCCGGAAAGCATTGGGAGACAGATGGAATACAGACAGAGCTAAGACTGAATGTGATTGTTCTAAAGATGCAGGACTCACCCAGAAAGGGAATGTGGGGACTTAGGAAACACTTGAGCGGGTGTTGGGAGCCCAGTCCACTTTCTTGGTAGAGAGAGCAGTGCGAGTTTATAATTACTGTAGCTAAACATGTGGGAGTTAGTTACTTCTCCCATTTGCTGGCTGTGTAAAAGATGCAGTGACAAACAGGGACTGCTTGCCCTGTCCTTTGCTGGGAGAGCCAAGGCTGCAGCCTGTGCCAGGGAAAGACATGTCAGGAAAACAAAAGAGCTGACAAAAAAGTAGGCTACAAAGTCGAGTGGCTCTGGGTCTTGCTGGGCAATAACCTCTGACCAGGAAACTGGATTTCAACATCTTTTGCCTTCAAATGCAGCTGCTGCTTGGACAAAATCAGCCTGGCTTTAAAGTAGGTCAGAGCTGAAGTCATCTCAGGATGCTCTTAGAAGAAGAAATACAAGTCAGTGTGACACCAGTGTGGCTTTTAATAGAGTTGTTCTCCACTGGCTGCTCTGTGGGACTCAGATCCAGAAGAAAAGCTGCAGCCAGGTGGGACAAGCCGTGGATCACAAATCACACCTGAAGGGATGCATTCCAGCAGAGACGAGGACAGCACAAGGGGAACGTGAGAGTGGAGGTCCAAATTTTCAAGCTACTTCCAAAAAAAAAGGGACTTGGACAAGCACCAGATCCTGAGCACCTTCTTAGCAGCTTTGGGGTCCCAAAAACGTAATTAACCACTCAGAGTCTGGTGTCTTATTGAGTAATCCCAGGATTTTTTGGACAGTCTGACAGCAATTCAGTCTAGGCTATTTTAATAGCATGAAGACATCTTGAGTACTCCTTTTAGGTCTCAGACACATAATTAGCAGTTCCAGGTTCTGAGCAGCTCATTAGTGTTTGGACAATCAGACAAGGGACACCAATGAATTATGATTTCAAGCACGTGCTCAGCAGCTGGGAGTTTTGGATCCCTCCTCTTAGCAATGCCAGCAAGTTCCAAACCTGCTTTCAGGGAAGCATTTTCATCAGGCTGGAGTGAAATTAATGCTTTTTTTCCCTGCAGTTGTCCAGCAGCCAAATTCTTGTGCCTTGCTTTCCCAGGAGGAGTGGTCCCAGACCAACCTGCAGTTTGCCCTGTTTGATTGGGCTCTAAAAGCTGCGTTTCGCTGAACACATTAGGCCCATCTGCTTGCCAAATCCAGCTGCATCTCCAGCCCTCCAGGGCAGCTTGGCAATGCTACTGTTCTGACACAGCTCAGGCAGGAGGCTTTTTGGGAAGGCAGAGAAGGGAAAGAGAAGGAGGAAGATGTAAAAGCAGATCAGCACAGCACCTCAGAGGAGCTTTCCCTTCTCTCTGAGCCGCCCACCACTCCACAGACACACAAAAGAGAAGAGAAAAATAATACTTGCTGACTCTCTGAGGAATTCGAGGCTGGAGTGAGTTCCATGTGAGGGATGCATGCATTATTTGTGGCTCTGGGCTGTGCTATCCCCTGCTGGATGAGCCAAATGTTCTTGTTCAGAGAACAGCTCTTACCGGGCAGTTTAACCCCCATCCCTCTTGTCTCCATTGAGCTGGGACTGGAGGACACAAAGGCAAAGCTCAGCTCTTTGGTGTGGCCAGATGAGTGCAACCAGGAGGGTCTGAGCTGTACCTGGCATGGGATCCCTAGCCTTGGAGAATGGGAATGCTGAGCCAGCAGCAATCAGCCTCTACTCTCCCTGGCCAGACAGGCCTGGAATGATCAGAGCTCCTGAGCTGACATCTTCCAGCAGGGTGGTTTGTGGCTCCCTGGGAAATGCTACTGCTCTGGGGTGGGTTCCTGTCCTGCTGGAGCAACGCGCAGGCAAAGCAGCTTTTTGGGACCAATTCATGTTTTCTTGCTCCGTGGTGCATGCAAAATCCATCAGAATAAATATCAGAGCAACATGAAGGTAACTCTGGTGTGGGCTTGTTTGCATTTTACTCCTTTATTACCATAAAATATTGAACTGTGTTATAACATGATAGAGTTTTATACTGTATTACACTGGGCTTCATAGATGATAAAGAATTTGTATTAAATATGAGGTTAAGTAGGTTTCCAAACATATATATTAAGGGAATATTTAGTATATAATATGTGGTTTTATTATTATGAAGTGCCATCAACATTTCAGTACAGCAACGTGTTAAAGATAAAATGGATTAAAGAGACAGGTTGAACTGGTCCATTTTACAAGCCTTGAGTAAAATAACTTCAGCATTTTTGAAACTAAACAAGAAAACTGTTGTGATTCATTTGAAATTTTGATCTGAAGTGGATTTCACTAAATCAAATTGACATTTTGAGTAATGTCAAACGTTAGAGAAGAGTGAAACGTTAGAGAAGAGATGAGACCTTGAGACCTCTCAAGGAAAAGGGTGGTCAAAGATTAGAAAGGGCTGCCCAGGGCACTGGTGGAGTCCCTATCCCTGGAGTGGTTTAAAAGCTTTGTGGATGTGGCATTTGGGGACATGTCAGTGGTGGCCTTGGCAGTGCTGAGGGATGGTTGGACTCAATGACCTCAGAGAGCTTTTCCAACCTGAACAAAGCCATGATTCTGTGATCACTTCCCCACACAGCCCATGCCCAGCCTCAGGAATGAGCAGCCTCCAAGCCAGGGCCAGTGGGCTTTGCCAGGCTGGTGGCACAGCGGGAGCTGCCAGAGCAAAGAGTCTGAGTGTTTGCAGAGGAGAATGTTCAGTACCTTGAGAAAAGCAGCCATGTGTGGGCTCATTCTTCTGTATCCTCTGCCTTCTTGTGTCCTGGGCTTTCCATACAATTGGCATTCCCCAGGCAGCACAGGGGGAGCATCAGGGCTATGGGAGCTGCTCATGTTGTATTGTGCATCCACAGCGAGTAGGGGAGGGTTCTTCATGAGAACAGGAATCCCAGAAGACCCTCTGTGAGCTGGGAGCCACCTGAGCCCCCAATACACAATATCCCAAGGACATACAGAGGGAAAACATGCCAGATATACACAAACATCGATCCAGACTCTGGGGTGTTGGTGACTACTCTGGGGTGACTCTGAGGTACTCATGACTATGGGTATTAATGACTAATGCCTTCCTTGTTGGCATAAACCCATCTGAGTAACAGCCTGGGACAGGAGGATTTGTTTTGCTGTATTTTGTCTCTGGATGCTGGATTTCAGAGGACCCTCAGGAAGTGGAGCAGAGAGAAATTCAGTGAGGCAAAAAGCTGATTTGCCTCCCTGGAAGAGCCTCCAGAAGGCTCATCCAGCCCCATTCAGCCATAGGAAAGCCCTCTGAGGGAGCTTTGGGCTGAGTAGGGGTGGCTGACACTGCAATGGAGAGAGAGATCTGTGCCAGGGGAAGGCTGGAGCTGTAAGGAAAGCTCTGGCTCTGGGATCTGCAGAGGTCTGCTGATGTCTCTGTCTACTGGATAAGACACAGCCCAGGGGAAGCTTAAGGAAAATTTAACAACAAACAAGGAATGTGAGTGTTGGGAGGCAGCTGTGCTGTAGCAGCTTCCAGCAGGAGGAAGAGAAGGGAAGTTTGAGGAGCCATGAGGAATTTCTGAGGCAGATCCTGATGAATTTGGGCTGAGACAGCTCAGCAGATTTTCTAAATACATCCTTCAAGGGAGGCAGTGAAAAGGCCCTACAATTTGGACCAGTAGGTCTGAGAGTGCTTTAAGGAAATGCTTGATTTTGGAGCTCCTCACCCTAAACTGGACCTTCCCCAATCAGAAGAAGAAGCTCTGAATCTTTATTGTCATGGTTAAAACAGGAACAATATGAATGTGATTTCTTTATCAGTGGACCATAAAGAACCCTTCATCCTAAGGCATGATTTCTCTTATTTTTTTATCCATGGGGGAAGTAGGAAAGAGAGGAGATTTCTTTTGGCTCTGCAGCCCATCTAGGATAGAGAAGACTGTTCCCTGAATCTCACCTTGATGGTTCAACCCCTGCAAAATCCCCTTATTATGGGCTGTCAAGGGGGTGTGCAACCAAAGAGACCGCCTTGGCTTCCAGCATGGGATAACTCCTGGCAGAAAAGGTGAGACAGGATATGAGGGGGTAGGGAGGTGCCAGAGCTTGGTCCAGGTACCCACAAGGTTCCTCTCCTGACTGCTGGAGGATTTTCCCACCAGCCCGGTGGCTTTGGAGCCAGGAGGAATTGGTTTTCCCAGATGCATTTGTCAAGGGCTCCATGGCATCATAATGAGAAGCACTGCAGATCTGTCAGCATGGCCCTGGGAAGACATCTCCGAGGAAAGCATCATTTTTCCTCTCTCTTCAAGGGTCTTTTACTTCTATTCCTCCCATACCCACACAAGGCAAAGGCCAGACTTGTGCTGAAGAAGAAACACCTCATTCCTTCCAGGAGGCTTTCAGCTAAAGGGATGGGCTGTAAATCACCCTTGTTTCCACGTGCAGCTGTGGGTTTTATGTTCTGGGCTGAGGAGATAAACTTACTGCCTACTCACAACAGAGAGCACTTGTAGCATTTATTTCCAATCCTGTCACCCCCGCACACCCACCCTGGCATGACAAATAAGAGGTTGTAATTCTCTGGGAGTCAAGTTTTATGGGAAACAATGCACTTTGCTCTCCCAGCTGCTAAACAGTCTGTGGCTCTGCGGCTGACACCAGATTTGGGCAGTTTATTCTCTGGCAGACTTGCCATGATTTTCCAATTCACTGATCTAGCATGGGATGATTAAGAGAAGTCTTCCCTTCTTGCTACTGTCATTCTTCCTCTCCACCATGTAATTCTTTCCCAATTTACTATTGACCAAATGGGGCTCTTCTGTCTCCATACCGGTCTGAGGTTTATGTTTTCTTTCTGTCTTATGGGACCATGTGCCACAGAGAAAGTTCATGGAGCAGTTTTGCGTGGGTGTCTCAGTCCTGTTGAAATTCGATGTTCTCAAAGCTGGAAACTGGGTGATATTTAAGTCCCTTCCATTTTAGGATTTTATGAAACCTGGAGAATTTCTGTTGTGACCTTTAACTCTTTAAAGCCATTTGAAAGCACAAACTCTCCAGAAGAGGGGGATATACAGCAGGTGACCCTCAGTCTGAGGCAGAGCTCTTAGCTATGTTGAAGATATTCAGCTTTGGATTGAGGTAAATCAGCTCCTGAGAGTGATCTGTGCTGCCACAAAGCACTGTTTTATTTAAAACAGCCCCACGTCCCACCAGCCCTAGGGCTCTGTCATTGTCAGCACTGTTTCAGTGGAATTTATTGGCATGTTTGGCTCTTTCTGGATCCTTGTGCAATCTCTGCTGCTGATCCTGGCATTTAGCTGGTCATCATCATTGTCTTGACACAATTTGAATGCAGTTCTGTGGTTAACAGGTTATAGTGCAGCTCTTTGCAGCACAAATACAGCCCTGTCCTTCCCCCTGGGAAACTACAAAGAATCTATATAAAAAAAAACCTGTTGTAGTGAGGTGGGACCAGGCTCTCCTCCCAGGTAACAAGTGACAGGATGAAGAGTTTCACCAGGGTGAGTTTAGGTTGGATATTAGGAAAAATTGCTTCATGAAAAGTGTTATCAAGCACTGGTCCAGGGCAGTGGTGGAGTCACCATCCTTAGAGGCATTCAAAAAACATGTGGATGTGATGCCTCGGGACACAGTCAGTGGTGAATGTGGTGCTGGTGCTGGACCGATGGTTGTGCTTGATGTTGTCCAACCTCAACAATTCTATGATTCTATGAAAAGGGTTTGGGTCTTTTTCCTGATAAAGAATTACAGATAAAGACATTGCACTGGGTTCCAGGGAAGCTGAGATTAACAAGGCAACTTTCTGCTTTTGTTTTGGAGCACAGCATAGATGCATCATTTAGGGGAATCTGGTACCTTGACTCTCCTGTGCTTTCTGTTCACTCTCTGCATTGGCTGGAGGATGCAGAGCGCAAGGATCTGAAGGGCAGGCTGTGTACACACTGTGAACTGATGTGGTAGCACAGAGCCAGGGATAAATTCCCTCCTGTACTACAGGAGTGTGGTAATCTTCACCACCAGAGGTAACAGGGGCTACACAGCTGAGGTGCACCAGCACATTCTCAGCCCAGCCTTGGTGGCTCTTGCTGCATTCAGAAACAGCACCATCCTCTTTTGTATTTGCTGCCTGTGTTTGTGTTCATGTTGTTTCTGCCGTGGGATGAGAACACAGCAGGAAGAGGGCAGGCAGGGGCAGGGGTTATCAGTGGCCTGGGGACAAGTGGAGGACACCACTTGGGGCTGAAAGGGAAAAGGCAAAGGCAGATCAAGGCAAAGCATCTCAAACAGGGACACAAGAATATTAACGCACTTGTACGTGTAAAAATTCCAGTCACACAGACAAGGAATGGATTTCCCTCGACCTTCCTCTGGCAACACCCAGACCTAGCAGCAGCTGAAAAGCTTCAGCAATGACAACTCCAGAGCAGTAACCACAATGACCATTCCCTGGCAGGGGCTGTTTGTCTATGCATCGTTACTGAGCCAGCAGCTCCTTCACACAGCTGGGGTCTGTTGGGACAAACTGGTGGAAGCCAAAGACTGTGGGAGGGGAATAAATGGGAAAGGTAGGAGAGCCCTTCAACCTGTGAACCACCTGCAACCAGGTAGTTGTGTCCCTACAAAGTTACTGGGAGGAAAGATGGACCTCAAGCAAAGGCCTGGCAGTTGTCCATGCAGTGAATGTCCATGACACCCTATTATCCAGTGATTTCTCATCAAGGCTTAGCTAATACCAGAACAGTTTATCTGTGCTACATTCTGTCCTTGCAAATGTAGGGTCATCTGCCCCTGTTAAAAGCATGAGAGTGCAGACAAAATCTCTTACGTCAAGGCCTTAAATGTAGAGAGAAGTCAAAGTGTACCTCAGGTTCTCCCTTGTGAGCTCAGCCTTCCAGCAGTCATTAATTCAGTTTTAGGTTCTTTCAGGTACTTGACTCTGGGGATGCCAATTGTACCTGTTCATTGGATTTGTAGTTCTCCCTCCCTGCTAGCCCAGGCAGGATAATCATGTCTCATTATTTATTAGTGCACAGCATCCTTCTCCTCTCCAAAGGCATTTCCACAGACTGTGGCTCCCTAATCAAAGGGGTTTGTGATGGGAGGTGATGCTTGGTCTGGTGTGGGCTCGATGTTTATGAGCCTGAGAATTGCTAAGCACTTCCCAAGGGAACTTTTCAATTGTTTTCCTTTTTTCCCAGACAACTTTGTGTAAATAACAAAATTTTTCTCACAGTTTTTCTAAGTAAACAATATTCCTTTTCCCATAACAAACCTCTATCCCAGGTGTTGTTTGGTATTTGTGTAGAACAAGAATCAAACCCAGGTCAAGAGGTTGTAAGGTAGCTATGCAACCACTACACCAATGGAGAGAGGTGTCAGTCCTATGGACCTTTTTAGCGCAGCATGTTATTAAAAGGATGAATGAATTGTAAATAAAGCCTTTTGATTCTCTTCTGCCTTCTGACTGGAGTCAAGCATCTTTATTTTGTGTCCAGTTGCGACAGTCTGGAGCTGCAGCACCACAGAGAAAACATCAATGTGTTTGTGCCACATTTACAGGCAATTTTCCCACAGTTCAATCCCATGGGTCTTTGATTCCCAAACACAATCAAGTGTTTGAGTTTGCATCCTACAAAAGGGGTGGAAAAGTGTTTTTGCCCCATTTTGGGGTCATAACTTGAAAGATGACACAAGTAGCATGAAGTGAGCCAGTGTAGAGGACTCAGACTGGGAAAAGGAGATGAGTATTTCTAATGCTCAGAGAGTGTCCCAGCTTCCTCTGGAATAGGAACTGCTGCATTTCCCCCAGTATCCTGACTGTAGAGTTGAGCAGCTCATTTCTGTCAACCAGATGTCATGAGAAAACAGAGCAAGGAAGACCAAAAGAGCCAACAAACCACTAGTATTGGGTAAAGGAATAAAAGACAGGGAAAAGTGTCTTCAGCCTTTGGTGTGCCACGATGGCTGTACCTTCCAACAAGATTCAGGAAGGGATGAGATAAAAACAGTATAAGAAATGAATCCCAGGCAAGACAGGCTCTGATTGGTATGAGAATTTTAACCCAGCCTGAAGCTATGTACTGCAAATATATGAAAGCATAAACTCTTCCTGACCTTGGAAAAGATTTCCCCTGTTTGAAAATAAAATTCAGAAGGGAAGAAAGAAGGACATTGATAGAAGAAGCACTGCAGCCTTTGAACACAGACATTATTGAACACAGCCCATGCAAAGCTTTCTCAATCCCACACGCACTTCCTTATGAAAACCCCTCCCTGTTCCTGCATCTCACCTGTAGTTGGGAGTGGCTGACAGGGGAGCAGGGCACAAGACTGAGCACCAAGGTTTGCAGTCCTTGCAGCAGGCAGAACAGAACGAAGGCCCACAATAAGGGGTTGTGCCATTACCTGCCTGCTGGTAATGCAGATCCATCCTCTGCATTTCTTGCCAAAACCTCCAAGCTAAAAATAGAAACGTTTCCTTCAGTTGGCATGCAGGAAGAATCCGAGTCTGGGGAGTGGGCCAATTACAAAGTTTTATGGGAACATCACTCCTTTGCTCGGTTGGAGCAGCAATGGTAGAGCAGCAGCAGTGACATCAGAGCATCATCAGGAAGAGTTGGCCCAGAGTCTACAGATACTGCAAGATCTAAGAGCACAAACTGAACATCAGAGATGCTCCTGTGGGAGTGGAATGTCAGGTGGGAAGCACTTGGCCTCTGCATTCCATGGGAATGAAGCAATTTAGCTCCCATCTCCACCCTCCCTGAGTGACATGAGGTGCCCAGAAGAGCTGTGCCCATGGGGTTTCTTTGCAATTAAGGCTGGGGCAGGTCCCTGCAGTGTCCCAGCCTGGGCAGCTTCATGGTGGCAATGGATGGTGCAGCTGGAGTGGCCAGAGCTCTCCTGTGTCATTTCGGGGACTAATTAGCAAGACTGCTGAGTGCAGAATGAGCTTGAGAAGGTGTAAGAATCCCACCCCTGGCACTCATCATAACCAGATTTTGGGTCAAGGCGAGTTCCTGACAGGGCCATCCAAAGAAAGCTTGGCTGGGCAGTGTCGCTGGGGTGTCGGAGACAGGGAAGCGACATTAACACACTGAGTTCATGCAGCAACAACCCACATTTATTGTCAGGCAGCTCCTTTTGTAGAGCTTGCAAATTTCCCGTGCTTACAGACATGATTGGTCAAGGGTCTGAACTCTGCCTAGCTCACTGGCCAACGATATGGGTGCATCCATGCTTCAAAGGGGTTGTCAGAGGTCCTCTGACTGGATTTGAATCTGACCTATGGTTATCGTGTCCAGGAACTTGTTCACTTTGAGTTAGGCTGGTTGAGCTGGTGTTCGTTAAGCCAAATTATCTATGCAGCTATAAACCAGCTATATCTGTCACAGGGGAGGGCAAAGGGATTCCTACCATGGTTGCTAAAGGGAAGGGAAGGTTGCAAACACACCACACCTAAATCAATTTCTCTACTTTATTCCATGACCAATCCACTGTCTGGGATCAATTTGCCCATATCCAACTCATTAGCCCAGGATCCATCTCACTTACCACCCATGCCATCCTTGCAGGTGAGCTGACAGATGGGCTGTGATGTTCCTGAGACCACACTCAGCAATGAAAGCTCCTGATATTCTGACAGCATTCCCTCTTCTTCCAGCCCACTGTCCACAGCCTTATCAACATTTGGACTGCCAATCCCCAGCAGAGGATGCCTGGGGGCTCTTGGCCTATGTGGTGATCTTTCACCCTCCTTGGGACCTCTGACAAAGATGGACCAGCTGCACAATGTCAGCAACCTGCCAGGAAGACCAAGAAGGCAGTTTCCATCCTCTGGAGCTGTAGGAAAACCTCAACACCTTTTCAGCCGTTTCGACAGCCCTCAAACCCTCCTGATCTGAGAGAGTTTTCCCTGCTCTCCCGCTCCCTGATACCACAGTGACCACAGTGCGGGCCCTGGGAGCCCTGCAAGGGCTGTCACACTTGGGCTTTCCCAGCCTTTCGAAAGGAACTGCACCCATTGTGGTTGTTCAGAGCAGATAGAGGAACTCTGAGCTGGCAGGACCTGCTCATTGAAGGAACCCAGTTCGGACTGCCCTTGTGGTAGTACACACTGTTAGAGTGCTGCTACTTTGCTGTGTTTGTTTGGGGCAAAGAACTGACTGAGAATAAGTTTCATCCCTTTGGGGTTTACAGTAGGAGACTCCCCTTCTTTCTGTGTGTGTTGGTGAGGAGTCTCTTCTCAGCTCCATTCATGAGCAAGGTGATCATCCTGTGAAATGCCCATTTACAGCCACACTTGCTCTTCTTTAACAGGTCCTTTTGTTCCTGGCAGGAACACCCAAACACCCCCTCAGCAAATGTTAGAAGCAGGAGGCAGCCAAGCTCTGCTTTTCCTTCAGGAGGCTCAGCCCTCCCATCAGTGTGGTCCTGCCACCCACGGAGGAGCTGAGGGGTTGTGTGTAGTAACGTGTAGTCCAGGAGGAGTCAGGTATGTGGCACAATCTGTCCCCCATTTATTAGATCAGAATCCTGGGATGGTGTCAAAGCACCAACAGGATCAACCTGAACCTTTCAAATGTGGTTTGCTGTGGAGGGAAAGGGGGAGGTGAGGTAGAAGAGATGGACGGGAAGAGTGCAAAGCTCTTTATGCCAGATGGAAAGATCATGACCCGTTAAGTTGGATACTCCCCCCCGCAAACCAGGCAGATTGGGATGTTGCATGGGAGGAGCAAGGATTCTGTCAGTGTCATGTGTTTCCTTTCTCCACAGCTGCCACTGGATGGGAGTAACATGAAGCCCCAAACACCACAGGTGTGTGGTGTGGCCATGCAGGGAGGACGAGAAGCCTTGAAGCTGATATTTGGCATCACCCCAAGCTTGGACCAGCCATCCCAGGGAGGGATGTCACTGTGGGTGTCTCCTGCATAGGCACTGCCCAGGAGGTGCCACCTGCTCATGCATTGCTGTCAGAAGAGGACAGTGGTTCAGGAATGACTGCAGGAGGAAAAGAGCACCCACTGCACTGAATCCCCCAGGCTCTTGGGAAGAACCAGTTCACAGTCAGTGCTTTGAGGAGAGATCATTAGACCCAAGTCTGGATTTCAGACAGCCTTTGGATGTCATCTTTCCCTGTCACCTGAAAGAGCTGTCATCTCAAGGCTAAGAAGTAAGCAAAAAATACGTCAAGAGCGAGGCCTCCTCCACCAGCTCCCAGAAGATCCAACTGTTGCATGACAGACTCACATCATCACTTGAAAATTTTTCCCAAACACAGCTCCTCTGCATCATTTGTTTCTGGCCCAGGTGGGCACCAAATCGCAGACAAAGTGCAGTGAAATTCTCCTTGGTTCCTTATTCCTGTGGCTGTGGTGGAATCTCTTGTTATTGTATGTTGGGTCGATGTGAAGGTGCAGTGTGAGGAGGAGAAACTGCTCTCCCATCTCCTTTGTGGCTCTAGGTGGGGATGTCTGGCTGATGGCTGCAAGATTTGGGTGATGGTTTCAGGTAGTTCCTGTTCAGGACAGCTTAGGCTGTCCCCTCACTCTGTAGTGCCACATTCCTGTCTGGGCTGAGCAGAATTAGGGAACTGATGGACAGGTGAAGATGACTGAGCCCCCTCTGGAGAGGAGTCAGGGTGGCATCTGCTCCCAGTCGTGCTCTGACACCGGTGCAATGTGCTGAAAGGGAGAGATTTGGGTTCCCCACTTCTGTACAGAATGGGCTGGAAATGCAGAGTATTTATCCAGGTGTTTCACAGGTGATACTGTCAGTGAATGAACACTGATGAAAACTGCAACGACTTCACTAAAAACTCTCCAGGCAACACAGTGCCTCTTCAGGTCTTCAGGGAAGTGTGCCCTTCCTGAGTTTTCGGGAATGTCCCTCCAACTGCCCCATGCAGAACCTGAAGAGGACAGGCACCAGAAGGGGGGGCAAAAATGAGGATATTTGATGTTATTCAGTAATATTTTAGGAAGCTGTGGAAATCAGAAGTATGGTTCAGCTGCCCCATGATCATGAAATCATGGAATTCCTGGGTTGGAAGGGATATGAAAAACCATCCAGGGCCACCCCTACCATGAGCAGGGACATCTTCCACTGTCCCAGGCTGCTCCAAGCCCTGTCCAACCTGGCCTTGAACAATTCCAGAGATGAGGCAGCCACAGGTGCTCTGAGCAGCCTGTGCCAGGGCCTCCTCACACTCTCAGGGAAGGATTCCTTCCCAATATTTAATAATTCTGCTGCAGAGAACAGCCGTTTCCCAGCCCACGTCAGTGCAGGATTGGAGGAGTTGATGTAGCCCCTGAAGCCCACCACAACCACCCCAGAAGGGGGGCAGTTCTGTATTCCTTCTGGAGTTACTTCTTATGGATCCAACCAGCCAGGCCAACCTTCCTATGGATCCAAGCCAAGGACTATACTTGCTAGAAGGTGCTGCAGAGATTTCATATTCCCAGAAAAGGCAGGCGTCATCCAAGGGTTCTGTGCCTAGGCTTAGAAGAGAAAGATTGAAATGAATCTTCACGGAAAATGAGTCTGCTTTAAATCCTGGTTATTTTAGAACTACATCAAGCTCATGACAGAAAAAGATGTTCTGCCATGGCTAATCCTATTTTTGGATTAGCTGGACCATGGCTGGGAAGTAAGCCAAAAAGAGCCAAAAACTCCTGCTACTGAGTGCTGGCTCACCACACACTGCTGTGCTTGGTGGGATGCTGGGCTGTCACTCAGCCATTGGAATGCACTGCTCTGATCCTTGTTCCTTGGCAGACTTCCCAGGGAAGGAGGCCAGTGGGATAACAGGGCCCATTAAGTGGGTTTGGAGGCTGCCCTGCTAAACCATGTTTGGTTGGGGTTTGAGACAGCAAAGCTCCCAGGAGCAAGCAGATGGACTGGGAACATCCCACAGTACCAACAAACGCTGCTCATCTCCCTGTGCCAGGCACAGCATGGGACAGGCAAAGCTCAGGAATTAACATTCCATGGGGAAAGCCTGTGGGACTGGGACTTGGAGCTTCTCCTCTACCAGCAGAGAAATCCACGAGCTGGATGGGAGCTGTCTGGACTCAGGGGCTACCATCCTGCACAGCTTTCCTTGGCAAAGGCCCTCGGCTCCACCAGCAGAGCTGGCTCAGGGTTTTCCAGTTCAATTAGCTTTTGTCTGGTTTGAGATTTGGGGCTAAAGTGCAGACTGTTGTTACTTCAGAAAGTAAGTTTGGGAGGAAGAATATTCTGTTTGCCAGTGGTGCAGCAAATCCTGGATGATTTTGCTTCACTCTGATGTCAAATAGGATTTTTCCTTTTTTTTATATAACAACCTTTTTTATTTTATGCAAACCTCTACTCAGAATAAATAATCTCAAACCAAAATAGTCCATCTCAGACAATTCCGTCTCCCTCTCCACATCTCATTTTTGTCCCTCTCCATATCCCTATTTTTTGCTGTTTTTGTTTTATTTTAATTTCCATTTTACTTTTCTTTACAAAGAGCAACTGGCAAAAAGCTGGGGTTTTCAGAGAGGGTTGCGTTGCCTTCTGATGGGAAGGCAGGCGACCTGGTTTCAAGAGGAAGCACAGCAACCCAGCCTTGCCCGGGTCACTTGGTCCATTGGCAAGCACAGACACCAACGTGGTGGATGGTCAAATGGCCTTTATTATCTTATCTCATGGGGTTAAATAGTCAGGGGTCTTCTCTATGTCAGAAGGGGACGGTTGGACTAGTTTAGGGTTAGTAAGGAGTGGAAAACTACTGGGGTTAGGAGGGGTTGCATACCTAGGGTGATTGCTTATCTCTGGGGATGAGGGGGGAAGGGGTCCATGCTGCTTTCCGTCACATCGCAAGATCTTCCGTTCGCCCGTCCCTATCTACCACAGGTTGTAAGGATGTGTTTAAGCCCATACCTGGCAGTTTTCTGCAGGCTCCGGGAACACAATCCCGGTTCACCTTCTTTTCCCAGGGGCTGAATTTCTCTTTCACCCCATACCTGCACTGAGCTGAGCAAAGGAGCAATTGGATGGCTGGCTGGTGAATAAAGGAAATGAGGAAAAAACATGATCGTCATATCATTAATGAAATGAAAAAATAAGTTTAAAAAACCCTGAGAGATGAATTGGATAAATCTCTTACAATTCTGGCATTTCTTGAGCAATTTTCAGCTAATAAGTCCAATTGAAGGAGGTTTTGAAATGAAACATCACTTGAAATGAAAAATAATCAGAGCTTGTTTGTTCTCAAAGTGCCAGATTGACACAAACACGAAAACCCCCTGAAATGTTTCTGTTCTTATTTTTTCCAATTAACAGCTTGAATTTACATCATGTATTAGTAACAAAGTAATTTATGTTTTTTACACTGGAAAAATTGATTCCATCTCCCATTCACCAGACTGACAGAACTTCACCTTCTCCTTGTTACAGTCTTATTCTGCTGCCAGATTTCAAACAAAATCACAGACTTAGTGTTAAAAGTAATCAAAAGGAAGGAGCACCCAGTAAAGCTGTTTGCTTTGATGAAGTGAGGCAGTTGCTTTGCACATGAAAGTCAGCATTATGAGTAAATTAGAAAATAGTCTTTTTCCTGAGTCTTGCCTCTGAATCAGTATTTCAGCCAAGGATGTGTCTCAGATGCTGAGCAGCACCTGTGGCACTGCTGCCACAACAAATGACCCCTTCTCCACCCTTCTTGGGTGCATGGGGGTGTGCTGGTTTGAAAGCAAAACCAGTGAGAGACTCCAAGTCAGAAGTACAATTTAATAAGAGCAAAAGAAAATAAGTAAAACAAAGTAAAATAAAATAAATTCAATAGTATAAAATACCACTGACAAAGTCAGAATACAACCTGACACCCTGTTAGTCAGGGTGGTGGTAGCAGTCCAGATGAAATGGTCTTGTCGAAGCAGTGGTCTTGTAGAAAGGTCTGGTAGCTCTTGTCCTCTGTGAATCCAGTGGGGGAAAAGGCAGCCTATGCTGTCCCAAACCCCGGATTATATGCAGGTGGGAATGCTTGGCTCCTCCCCCTGGGTGGAGCATCTCACAATGGGCTGATATCATTCTATGAGTCATGTAATGGGTCCTTGATGGTCCATTAAACAGAGACAGCTCCCGGAGGGAGTTATCTATGAGTCATAGGGCAAGGCATTGATGGGCCATTAGCAGAAGATAAGGGAAACACTGCCCCACCTGCTTTCAACAGCTCATGAAGAGGGTGATAAAATACATACTTTGGGCACATCTTATATTTTAACCTAGGACAGGGGGCTACTGAAATTCAGAGGTGTTTGGAAAGCAGCGCCCTGCATTCACCTAATCCTGTTCTTCATTAAAAACCTCTGTGGTGGGGAAGTTCAAGATGACAGCACTGAAGGGATGGGATTGAGGGGTAGCACAGGAAGGGCCTTTCAAGGCATTCCCAGCTGAGGAAATCTGTGCCAGATACCACAGAGAGCATCACAGGATGAGTTTAGACTTGGAACTTCTGGATATCTAAAACTAAGCAAGAAACCCTACCTTCAGCTCCTCTGCTCCCGTCCTTTTTTTTTGAGATAACGGCAGTGTTCTGTATTCCAGAGAGGTTGTAAAGATTAATGCAGCCTTCAAGTGCAGAAAGAACAGAAGAGAAAGGCAGAACGAGTTCTCCTAGTGCATGGGGGACAAGAGGAGGAAAAACAGGTTTAAGTTGTAGGAAGAAAGATTTAAGTTTGATGTGGAAAACCACCTAGCAAAGTTTGAAAGACAGTTTGAGCCCAAGGAAGCAACACACAGACCATGGGATCCTCCTCTGGCACAGGCACCTGCTCACTCCACACACATTACATGGGGCACATCTGTGGGATAACACACCTCTCTGGGAGCAGGATAACTCACACCTCCCGGGGACTGAGGATTTGTGGAGCACTTGGAGCTGTGCCAGACTCCAGCATCTGGCTGAATGTTCTCTATTGGCAAATGACAGAGCTGTTTCCACCTCTAGAGCTGAACAGGAGCAGCTGTGCCTAAAAAGGACCTGTGTTGTCAACCCGGGTGACATCTGTGACCAGAGGGTGCTGAGTGTAAGCAAGTGATGGCTCTGAAAGGTGTGGAGCAGTCCTGCTCTGAATGAGTTAAATGTTTCCTGCTGAAATCCTGGACTGCTATATTTTATTTCTGTTTTCCTCCAGTGGAAAACTTGCTTCTGAAATAATTTATTGGACATTGACAGAACGTTTCTCTTTCTCCTTAACACAAAAAAAATTTTGAGGTAAGAATTAATCTTGTGTGCAAGTCACAAGTTTGGCACAGAAGCTGTCCAGCTAAGTTTGGGCTCAAAGTGCCTTTCTCAGCTTTAGTCCTTGAGCTGGAAAACAGAGTGCAGGCAGCAGTGCCAATCTAGAGCACACACACAGGAAATCTCTTCAGGTTTGATCCCTCTTCCTCACTGCAGCAGGAACAGGCAGAGACAGTGTTGAACTCCCCAGGCTGGTGCCTTTGGAAAGCTTGAAATAGGAAGTACTGTTCAAGGAACTGACAAACCTGGTACCTCTGAGCCCTGGGCTTGTGGCCTTGATGAACTTGCTCAGTCATCTTGGTGTGAGCTCTCTGCCAAGTGCTGAAGTACACAGAGAATGCAAGCTTTGAAAAGCCACCAAGCCCCAGCACACTCTCCAGGAGTGCAAGAAGCTGCCTCTGCCCCATCCCCAGAGTCTCCTCCTCAGCCGTGGGAGCCCCAGCCCACAGTAGGGCTGGAGCCTTTTGCAGCCTTTAATGGATTTAATCCCATTAAAGCACCCGCTCTCCGTGGCAGCAGAGCACGGACACCCCTCTTCAGGGCTGGGGTCGCCAGACTCAGTAGAGGCTATTCTGGAACCAGGCCCTCTCTGCAGCCCGGCTCGCCTCAATCCATCGTCCCGCTAGGAACCGGTCCCTTGGCCGGCAGGAAGGTGCTGCAGCCATCAGTGCTGAGCTACAGGCAGAACATCTCCCCCATCCACAAGGAGTTGTGGCTCATGGGGCCCGTGGGCAGCAGGGGAGTTTTTAATCCAAGGGTTTCTGAGCTGGTGGATGTCCCCAAGGGCTCAGGGATTTCTGGGGCTGGTTATCAGCGATTGCAGGTCGGTGCAGCAGGAGCACATCTGGGTGCAGGTCCATGTGTTTGGCTCTGCAGGGGAGGAGGATCCTCCCTCTCTGTGCTCAGTCAGCCGTCCATGTGTATCTGGGGTTCAGAGGGCACAGGAAATCCTCCCATGCCTTGCTCCAGGCCTGCCCTCGGGTAGGGACCCACTCACACTCCCAGGGTGTCCAACCCCAGCTGAGTTTTTGGCAGCTCTGTGCTGGGAGCGGGGGTTATACAGGGGATTTAGCCTCAATAACCATTGGGCCTGCCCGAGAGAGGGAAGAGGCAGAAGGAAAGGAGAGTTCCATCCCTTTTGAGAGAAGGGAGGAAGAATAAGGGGGTGTTTTACCCTTCCTGAAAAGCAGTTTCCTCAGCAGTTCCTTGGTGGCAGGAAGGGGGTGCCTGGTTTGTCTGGTCACAACCTTGACCATGTCTCTTCCCAGTGTCCCTGAAACACAGGATGTCACCACAGAGTATCCAGAGGCAGGACAGAGACCCCAAAGCCTCTGAAAACACAAGCTGGGGAAGATTCTGCTTCCAAACTCTCCACTCTAATCCAAGCTGTTTCCAGGAGCATTGCCTGAGGCAGGTCCAAGCTTTGGCTCCTCCCCAGAAGCACAATTTACTCCTCACAGATACATCCTGCCAGCCAAGCCTGTTGCCTCAAGGAGTATCCATGA
The DNA here is from genome assembly GCA_013397195.1 of Hylia prasina. Classification (NCBI taxonomy): domain Eukaryota; kingdom Metazoa; phylum Chordata; class Aves; order Passeriformes; family Sylviidae; genus Hylia; species Hylia prasina. The sequence continues at coordinate 133,635 of VYXD01005232.1, forward strand.
CAGAGATAGAAAGATCTCATTCCCAAGAGGAGCAAAAGAAAATACTTTAATTATCAGCCAAGTCCAACAAAGCAAATACATCCAGGTTAATGAGCATCCCAGTGGTGCACACCTTATCTAAGCAGGTAGATATTTCCTCCCTAATAGAAAAGGAAAGCTGTTGACTAGGCAAAAGTTCTTTTGGGGACTTTCTTTGTGCAATTAAACTGCTAATGAAGCTGCTTAGTCCTCCCTACTTTTCTTGCAGTATCTTTCCAATGAGACACCCCAGTGTTCCCAGGGACCAGTAGACAAACAGGGTCAAGTTTAATTCTTGGAGGCAGCTGGTGGAATTTGGGAGGCTCAAGACTGGCAGAGAGGGGGTGGCAGGACCCTTTCCCTCTAGGGATCAGGGCTCCAGCTGTAGGCTATGATTTCTCTGCTCTGTCTTATATCCACAAATCCAGCTAGAGCTGCTTGTGTCTAAACTCTTCTTTGGGTGAATGTAGTTTTTTCCAGTGACAGCTATATCCATTTAACACACATATTTTAGGTATCTGTAACCATTCCTTCGTAGCCTCCTTCCCATCTGAACTGCTGGGCAGTGTCTGCTTCTCTTTAATACAGTGCTAAAGAAGATGGATACTGGGGCAGGGACCTCTGCTCTCTAATCCTTTAAATGCTGTGAGCCATGGAGCATTCCTGCCTTTCAAGAGTGAAAACAAACAAACCAAATAATTTCCTTTAGCCTCAAACTCAGAACCAGGATTTCTGGCCTACCTGAAACCTGGAATTTTCTATTCCCCCTGCAATGAGACTCCTGCCTTATCCAGAGGAGTGTCCTGGTTGGGTTTGGGGTTCAGCAGGAACCTTGCAGTGTAATTTTCTTATTCTGCCAAGCGCTGTGCTTCTGTGGATGTGATTGGGCTTGCAAGTGCTCAAATTCTTCAGGGGAATTGCTTGTCATCCTTGGCTGCTCTACAGCTGTAAACATCATGAAGACAAAGGCTTTGGAGTGCTGTACTCAGATTGTACCTGCTCCTGCTCATAGTTAACAGGAGATGGACTGCAGAAAAATAACAGCAGAATTCATGTTTTTCCTCTTCTTTTTCCCCCCTGAGTGGCAGTGAAATCTTTGCTATCTCCCACACACACTGCTTTTATTATTTTATCAATGCTCAGCAGTGCCACAAAAGTGATGGAAACATGGGATGGGCTTTGTGAGCTACCACCAGGCATGGCTACAGATCTAATTATAGATTCCTGAAATTTGCATCAAAGTGTTTGGAAGCCCTGTGGAAGGGTAGAACCTGGCTGTACTAAATAGGAACAACAGCAGCCTCTTGCCCAACATTTTGCAGCTTAAGTAGAGAAGGCAAGGAAAAGATGGAGATAAATTGACTGGTATCAATTACGTGGTGCAGAAGGAGAATGGAGATCAGGGGAGTTCAGGCTGAGTCTCTCCCATGGATCTGTGGTGCAGCAAAGAGGAGAGCCTGGCTGGAAAGCAGATGGGTTTGTCTGTCTGATCACTTGATGCCATGTTCTTCCCACTGTCCTAGAATGCCAAGGCAAGGAGTTTATTAAATATGGAATCTCAGAATGGCTTGGGTGGGAATGAACCTTAAAGCCCCCCCCCAGTCCCACCCCTGCCATAGGCAAGGACACCTTCCACTGTCCCAGGTTGCTCCAAGCTCCAATGTCCAACCTGGCNGGGTTTGGGGTTCAGCAGGAACCTTGCAGTGTAATTTTCTTATTCTGCCAAGCGCTGTGCTTCTGTGGATGTGATTGGGCTTGCAAGTGCTCAAATTCTTCAGGGGAATTGCTTGTCATCCTTGGCTGCTCTACAGCTGTAAACATCATGAAGACAAAGGCTTTGGAGTGCTGTACTCAGATTGTACCTGCTCCTGCTCATAGTTAACAGGAGATGGACTGCAGAAAAATAACAGCAGAATTCATGTTTTTCCTCTTCTTTTTCCCCCCTGAGTGGCAGTGAAATCTTTGCTATCTCCCACACACACTGCTTTTATTATTTTATCAATGCTCAGCAGTGCCACAAAAGTGATGGAAACATGGGATGGGCTTTGTGAGCTACCACCAGGCATGGCTACAGATCTAATTATAGATTCCTGAAATTTGCATCAAAGTGTTTGGAAGCCCTGTGGAAGGGTAGAACCTGGCTGTACTAAATAGGAACAACAGCAGCCTCTTGCCCAACATTTTGCAGCTTAAGTAGAGAAGGCAAGGAAAAGATGGAGATAAATTGACTGGTATCAATTACGTGGTGCAGAAGGAGAATGGAGATCAGGGGAGTTCAGGCTGAGTCTCTCCCATGGATCTGTGGTGCAGCAAAGAGGAGAGCCTGGCTGGAAAGCAGATGGGTTTGTCTGTCTGATCACTTGATGCCATGTTCTTCCCACTGTCCTAGAATGCCAAGGCAAGGAGTTTATTAAATATGGAATCTCAGAATGGCTTGGGTGGGAATGAACCTTAAAGCCCCCCCCCAGTCCCACCCCTGCCATAGGCAAGGACACCTTCCACTGTCCCAGGTTGCTCCAAGCTCCAATGTCCAACCTGGCCTTCCAAATTGTCCAACCCAATCCCTTCCAGGGATCCAGGGGCAGCCACAGCTGCTCTGGGCACCCTGTGCCAGGGCCTGCCCACCCGCCCCACATTACCAGTATTCTGCTGAAGCCCTGCCCTCTGGCAGTCTGAAGCCACCACTCCTCCATGCTTCCTGACTCTCTCCAAAATAAAAAAAAAAACCCTGTACATAGGTTCCAGAAGTCAGGGATATGTGGAAACAGAGAAACACACATGAGAAGAGTGACAGCAGAGGCCGAGAAGGACAAAGAAGGGACCGAGGAGCCAGAGGTAGCTGCTAAAAATCAGCAGATAATCAGCACATCTAATCATGTGTGATGGGCTCCATCTCCTCGGCTCTTCAGAGCCAGCAAATCTCTGCACTGCTATTGATTTTCTGTCTGACCCCTCAGGGATAGTGCTCACTGAAGATAAGGGCTTCCCCCTCGGGGTGCAGCTGAAGGAGGCAGGGAAAGCTCACACTGTCTAGAGCAGAAGCTCCTGCTCCTCACAGCTGGCTGCAGAAAGAGGAATCATGTGCAAAAAATTGCTTATCTGGGGCATTTGTGTGTGCCCAGCAATGCAGCAGGAAAGACTGACCCTGCCCTGAGCATCTTGTCACAGGGACTGATGGCCTGGGGACCTGGGAGTCAGCTGGCAGGTGCCATCACTGCATGCTGGACGTCACAGTTCACTTGGGCTAAATAAAAAGATACTCTGATTCAAAAGCAAGAAAAGGTCTGTTTCTTATTTACAGAGAAAAAAAAATTGTTTGTTTCAATGTAATGGAAATCCTCCATATCCTTATGATAAAAAAAACCTTGGATGAGTTGACATTTTTCTAATGGAAAAAAACTTGTTGTCAAAAGAATTCCACTGATTTTACTCCACTTCAAGGAGTCCTTGTCACTCTTTGTGAGTTTGTTTTACACTTGACAGGAGCAGGAGACCGAGGCACCAGCTGTACTGGACCACTGCCCTTCTCTGTCCCCTTCCCTGTCTCAGCTCTGCCCTGCTGGGGCAGGAATCTGGCTGTCAGGAGTCAGGAGAGAAATCCCTGTCGGATTCCTGGCTTCATCCCCAGAGCTGCTCCCACCACAGGCTTTGGGGTCCCTCTCCTCAGGTATTACTTCATGTAGTCCATGAACCAGCTTTTAACAGGTTAATAGCCAAAATTGAGTTTGTTGCCTTTATTCCTGCCAAGAGGCCTGGAGTCACCTCACCAAAGCTGGGAGCTAGAAGAGAAGGCTCAGTGGATGTTAACAGCTGCAGGGGCATTTTCCATCCCAAATGCTGTCAGGGGTGCTTTGGAGTGGGAAGATTTAGGAAAGGTGGCAGGAGCAGCACACGCCTGCCATCCTAGAGGTGAAGGGTGGAGAGAGACAATTCCTTGAGGAGCAGCTGAGGGAGCTGGGAAAGGGGCTCAGCCTGGAGAAAAGGAGGCTCAGGGGGCCCTTGTGGCTCTGCACAACTCCCTGCCAGGAGGGGACAGCCGGGGGGATCGGGCTCTGCTCCCAGGGAACAGGGACAGGAGCAGAGGGAACGGCCTCAGGCTGGGCCAGGGGAGGCTCAGGGTGGACATCAGCAGGAATTTCCCTGTGGAAAGGGTGCTCAGTCCTTGGCAGGGGCTGCCCAGGGAGGTTTGGAGTCTCCATTCCTGGAGGTGTCTCAGGAACACCTGGAGGTGGCACTCAGTGCTCTGGGCTAGGGACAAGATGGGGATTTGGCACAACTTGGACTTAATGATCCTGGAGGGATTTTCCCACTTAATGATTCTAGGATTCTGGGATTCCCTAATCCAAAACACTACCTTGTGCACCACAGGAATGCCTGGCTGTGGGATGTTTGTTCTGGGATATAAACCATATCCCTGGGATATTTGGAGAGGGAAGAGGCAGTACCCTCTGTCTCCTCCAGCAAAATGTGAGGGAGCATCTGGAAAAACTGTGGGACTGGCAGAAATCACCTTCAGTTTAATCTTTCATGAGCAAACACAGGGATGCCTCAGGGAGGTGCATAATAATGACGTATTAAAGCAATATAAAACAGGCTGTGCAACAGGTACCACACTCCAGCCCCTCTCCTGGGCTCCCTGGGATTCACTTTATCAGCAGTGTCTTGTTCTGTTATGCAAACATCCTTTTTGTCCCCATTTCAGAATGTGCAACGTTCCCGTGGTTGGCAGGAAGGCTGCTCTATGCTGAAAGAGTCAGATAAAACATTGGGTGATATCCTAGGCTATTTAAATGGAAAAACTCCTCAGTGGTGTTGCTTTTCTCACAGCCCAAATGCATTCTCTTTCACATGGTTGAAAGCACAAATTGTGTTTAATCCTACCCCCACAATTCCTCATATCTCTATGCCCTGAGCATGCCAGGAATAGCAAACTTGCACTTATCCTTCTGAATTCAGGTCCTTTTGGATTAGTGACTTGTCTGTGGACTCCCTCCTGAAATACATGGGTGCATTTGCTAAATAATCTGGACAAACTTCAGCTCTGGCAGGGAGTTATCGACTCCCCAGCTGCTTTTACCAGGAAAGGGGCTGGGAATGTACACTCTGGCTGCCAGCTCCACTGATTTCATTATGAATCTTGCAAAACTTCATGTTCTCCTAAGGGCCTCAGCTCCTCAGCTGAAATGTGAACCTGCCCACTGATGTCATTACAAAGCTCTGCACTCCAGGCTGCAGAAAAGAGGCTGCAAGGGGGACTGAAAAGGCTGAAAATCCAGCCAGGAAATGAAAGGGACTTGTGGTCATTGAAATCTCCTTGCTTTAAAGGCAAATCTCATTATTTTGTCGGTAACTGGTTGGCTTGGTTAGACTTGTGGATTGTCAGAGATCTGAGCCCCTCCCCAGACCAGGCACAGATACAGACCCAAGTAATGACCAGCAAAGCCTGAGTGTGTTGAGCTGTCGCCAGGAGAGAGAGGTAGGGCTCATGCTGCTTTTCCAAAAATTCCTTGGAACTGCCAAATCCTCTGCTGCTCCTCCAGCCCCTGCTTGGGCTCTGCCCACCCTCTGCCCCCTCCCTGAGCTCTGCAGTGCTCAGATCCATCCTCTGAGCAAGATCGTCCTTGCAGTGTCTGGTTCCAGGTGTCTGAACCTTTAAATGAGACAAAACTTCGTGTTCATCCCCAGAGGTCTTGGTGTCTTGGGGTTCTCTTTCCCTTTGTCCCCAACATGTGGAGAGCCAGACAGAGCAAATATTTGACAAAATACAATGTGAACACCTGGAAAGCCAGTGCCCAGCCTGTGCCAGGTGCTGCGGCCCTGGCTAAACCCTCTCAGTGTATTTAGAGAAGATCTGAGGGTATATGAGAAGATGTATGGAGAAATAACAACTATTGCTTTAATGCCAGCTGTTAATCACAGGATGTCTTGGATGGCAGCAAAACAAGAATCCCTGCTCTGCACTTCCCAACATCACTTCCTGTCCCCTCGGCGGGAGCTCAGCATGAGATAAAATGTCCAGGCAGGGTGGTTGTAATGTGTCACATCCATCACTGCTCAGTCAGGAGGGATTGTGGAGATGCCAACAAGAGGATTTGTCTGTAGAACTGCTTGGACTGATATAAAGCACTGAGATTTGTGCTTCCAGGATGCGGGAATGCCTGGAAATGACTGTTATGGCAGACAGGGCAGGCAGCAGTGCCTGGCAGGGGGAGTGAGAGTTGGAGACAAAGTGGTTCCCTTCCGGCCGCTGAATTCAGTGGGGTCAGGGGCTGGGGAGAGGTAGGAGTGCTACCTGTCCAGACTGCATCCCAGACTGGATACAGGTATTTTCTGGCAGGTTTTTACCTGAAAGAGATGCAAAGATGTACCTGGGCCAGACCCCAAAGTCCTTCAGGCTTTGTCCAGTGACTCTGTGGTGAAGGAACCTGAACTGCCCCACAGATGCAGGACTGGCCAGGATGAAGGATCTCCAGGCTGTGGCCTCAACAAGCACTGGAGGAGTCTGGAAATAGCTCCTGGTCTTTGTCTCCTGAGAGCTGGGTCCTCTTCATGGTATGGGTTGCATCCCAGCTTTTTCACTTGAGCTGCTGCTTTAATCTGTAACTAAACCTCTGCCGAGCCAGAGCAAGGGAGAGCCTGGATGTGGTGGGACAATGAGCACACAGCCCATTCAAAGAAGAACTAGTCATGAGGAGATCACTGAGTCTCTTCCACTGGAGGAAGGAGCAGATATTTTTAAAAGCAGCTGTGTTTCCATAGAAACCCTGGGAAAGGGTCCTGCAATCCTGTGGGGGAAGGGTAGTTTTCATCCAGCCCAAACAGCTGCCAAGAATTTCAGTGCTGAAGGAGATACAAACCCCCTGCCCCACAGCTGAGCTGGAAGGGGAAGTTACTTTTTTTTTTTTAATCAAAGCTTTTCCAGCTGCATTCCAGTAGCTGCCTTTTCCCTCCACATTCCAGCACATGCAATGCTGTGCTTTGCATGGTGCCCATGGCCTGGTTTTGGGGCAGAAATGAGCTTGATGTCTGTGGAGAATCAATTCCAGCCTCTCCTGCTCATCCTCTGACCTGGGTGCAGGTTAGGACTGAGATATATGCTACAGCCACAGGGGTTATTATTATAGGTCTGCAAACGTGCAGCAGCCTGGGGAAATTTCTGCTCTGCCTCGGTCTAACCATAAAACAAGGGAACATTTTGAAAAAAAAAGAAGACACAATTTAACCCCCTCAGATGTACTTCCCACTGTGCATTCAGCCCTCTGAAGAACAGCTTTGTGCCAGGATCAGGGATGAGGGATTGGACTCGCAGCATTCATCAGGGTGAGATAAATCCAAACCTCCTAGAAATGCTTCTGCTGAAGCTCAGAGATAGCGAATGACTTGGCTGTAGAGAAGGAATGGGGGACTGGGGACAGTGGGCAAAAATCTTATTTTTTCTCAAGTCAGATGATGTCAGGCTCCTGCTGTTTGTGGGCCACAGCAAACAGTGCTGCTCTCCAGTGAGGCCGGATAATCCTTCCAGGCTTAAGTGGAAAACATCAGCTCACCAAATCAGCAGCACCACCATTGCTCGAAATTGGTCACAAGGCCATTCCAGCTTTGTTCTCACTCTAGCACCCCACAGCAGGCCAGGGATGATAATGAACTGCACTGCACTTGACCCTAGCAATTCAATTTTCTGCCTTAGTGAAGCATAAGAACCATATTTTGAAAAATTCATTGTACTCACTGTACTCAGGGTACCTTTGGCCTGGGAGTCCAGGATTAGAGACATAAAGTGAAACCACCCAAAAGTGGTAAAACCATTGGCTCTCCATGACTGATTTTAGGACAGGAATGTTTTGCACACGAGATCCTTGCTGGATGTAAAAGCACTTTTTGCCAAAGAGATTAATTTTTTTTCCTATTCAGGGCAGATGAGAGCATATGAAAATTGACATTCTTGACAAAATTAAATTTGTCTTCATCCACAAGGAGACTTACTGCTTAAATCCCTGTGAAGCTTCCACTTCCAACTCAAAATGAAGAGAGAGATGTCACCTTGACACCAAGAGAACCTTGACCTGGATCTGAAATTATATTTCATTTTCCAAATGCTTCACAGAAAAGTCCTTTCAAGTCTGAAAAGAAACATTTTGACTTAAAAAGAGAGATGTAAATATTCCATCTTGGCGGTTTCCACCTCCCCACTCTTTTCTTTGTAAATTCATGTACAAAAGGTATTTGGAGTTCTACACTGGACCTTTCCTGATCAAGTGTTTCCCTGAACTCCCAGCCAGGCCCCAGGACTGTAAAGAGCTTTCCAAGGCAAGTGCATTTGCAGTACAGCAAATTGCACAGATTTGACACTGTCCATCGTGAATAAAATCCTTTCTACACTTGTTAACTCTGGCAGAAGAAATGAGTTAAGCTCATTTGTCTCCTTCCCAAGATGAATTTTTCATTTTCTCTTCCAAGCCTATTGAAGTTTGTGAAATGATTTTCTGGCGTTTGTTCAGTCAATAAAAACTGTGGCTGGATTTGGAGTCAGCACAAAGACCTGCCTGGCACCAGCCCTGCACAGGGGTGTGTGCACTGGGTTATCACAAAATCCCTGATTCTTATCTCATTTGGATACACTTCGGGTATTGGCTTTTTGTGTCAGGGCTGGGAATGGTGGCTGATGAATTCTGCCTGTCTCCACCTCTAGAAAACACAACAGAGAACAGCTTTGGAGCTGTACGGGAATCAGCAGCAGCAGCCTGATAAAAGCTCTCAAACTCCTCAGTTTAAACTCATAGCCACATATTCACACCAAACTTACATTACACAGCCTGACACCTCAGCCTGAAGCTCCATGGCCTGGGAAGTTTTTGGGCTGAGTAAATCATTGAATCATGGACTATCCTGAGCTAGAACAGTCCCCCAAGGATCATCCAGTCCCATCCCTGGCTCTGCACAGACCCCCAACAATCCCCCCTGTCCATCCCTGGCAGCGCTGCCCAAAGGCTCCTGGAGCTCTGGCAGCCTCGGGCTGGGACCATTCCCTGGGGAGCCTGGGCAGTGCCAGCACCCTCTGGGGGAAGAACCTTTCCCAATATCCATCCCAAATCCCCCTGACACAGCTCCAGCCATTCCCTGGGTCCTGTCCCTATCACAGCGAGCAGACGTGGATCCAGAGAACTGGATCCAAAACACTTTTTCAGATTTCAAAGTTTAGTTGCCAGTGTGTAAAATACGGGAGGAAAAGTCTCCTATGACATCTCAAGCATCCTGTAGAACAGAAAAGTAATTTCCTTCTTCCCTGTGCATCTCTTCAAACCCGAAATAATAACTCTGTTTTCCAACACACCTTGGGCAGGACAACCTGGTCTCATGGAAGGTGTCCCTGCCCTTGGCAGGGGGTTGGAATGAGGGGATCTTTAAGGTCTCTTTCAACCCAAACCGTCCAATGAGTCTGTGATTCTACGACTTCTCCTGAAAATTGAGTAAAGAAGTGATTTAACAAAAAAATAAAGCTTTCTATTGGCTCACCCCATCAAACAGGGGGATGCATTAAAAGGAAAACTGTTCCTTTAAACATCTCAGTGCTTAGAAATTGTAGGATGTGCCTCTGTGCCCTTTGATTGGGAAAGTGGGGGAGGAAAGGGGGGAAAGAAATCTCCTAATAAGCTGCCAAACACTGGAAGAATTAATAAGTATGGATCATTCTTATTGGCCTGACCCAGGGTGCCGCAGAATTCATTGGGAGTCTCAGCACTGATTTCTGAGGATGCCAGACTGAGGGGAAGAGGAATAGAAGAGGAATAGATTGACTTTGGGAAGTCAGTGGGGATCCATCGACTTGTGCTGCTAAAAACTTGACTGCCCTCACTGCGTCAGAGCACATGGCTGGGAAGGGAGCAGCCTTTAATTAGGAGTGAGGCAGGTTTGAACTCAATACTCATATCTCCCCCTAATTAATCCCAGGATTAATTTTAAAGCTTATTTTGTTCTTTTTGAAAATTTTTATTCCAGAGATGCCCTTTGCTGCAGCCAAGGAGAGCTGTACAACACAGCCTGCAAAGGGCTACTTGGAGCAGGGGCGCAGGCAGCAAAGAGAGATTAAATGTTCATTTTTTAAACTCCTAAATAGCTAAATAAACTTTGCTGCCACTTGCCAGCCTGTCAAGTGGTGTTTCAGTGTGCTTGTGGAGGGTGTTCAGGTGTCTGGGGAGAGATCTGTAATTAGAAGAAGTAAAACTTGCCATCTGGAGAGAAAATCTGCTTCCTCCTTGCTGTGGCTGAGGTTGCAGCAGTTCCACATGTGCTGCTGGGAGAGTTTGCTTCCTCAGACACCACTTGCTTGGTGATCTGTGTTTATCAGTGAGGGAGGGCTTCTTTTGATCAATCTGATCTGGTTTGGGTGAGGGGGTTTGCTTTTTCTGCTTGGAAAGCCAGGCTGATTGAAAATAGGCTGAGTTATGGGTCCCAGGACAATCCTTCGCTTGCTAGCTCTCCTGATGGCACTGCCCTGAGACAATTACTGGCTCTCTGAGTTCTTTTGTCAATTAGTGAGATATGCAGCTTTTTGCTCCAGCAGAGTTTTCCACTGACTCGGTTGTGAGGGGAAGCTCAAAACTGAGACCCAGGGGAGGGAAAGTTGAAGTACCAGAAAACCAGTAAGAGAAGCCAAGATTTATTCACCAGTCTGGTGTCCTGGGAAGACTCCTGTTGCTTGTTCCATGTCCTCACCATCTCTTTGCCCCATGGCCCCATGTTTTGGGAAGGAGAAGGAGCTCTGCTGATCCCTCTTGGAGCACAGAGCAGGGGAGGTCATGTTTGCTGTGACTTGCATCAGGAGATTGCCCATACGCATCTCATCCCTCACTACAAAAACAAGGAATACCGATGCTGAGGATGTTATTTTGGTCAGAAAAAGGTTTCACTGGAGAAAATAAAACTCCTTTTTTAATGCTGTAGTGAGGAGGTTTCACACTCTGATCTTGCAAGTGTAACAGAAGCTCTGATGGGATCTCCAGCTTCCTGCCAAGCCTTGGAATTTGGCATCACCCCGTCATCAATATGCAACTAATGACTCAAGCCATTAAATCATCCTGGGTTCCTTTTCCTGCTGAGTACAAGGAAAAGACCTGTACTGGCTGTTTTGGACGTGTGTCTTGGAGCTTAGAGGGATTAATGTTCCCAAATACATTACACTGGAAATATTTTAGGTGAATGGTTTCCTTCCCTGCAGTTGTGTCTTTGTGGCATTGCTGAGGTGGCTCCCTGGTTGTCCTTCCCTGTACTTCTGCCTTTGTTGTCCTGTTCTGCCCTGCTGGAGCACAGCAGGACTTTGCTCGTGGTGTCTTCAGGCAGTACTGAAGATGTGAGAGAGCCCCTCTATCTGCAATATGGGTGTGGCCAGCACTCCTGACATCCCAGGATTTCTTGACCAAGGCTCAAACACACCCAAGAATTGTCAAAGGCTCTCAGTTACCATTTAAAAAAGCTATGTGTTGACAGTGCAACAAAAATTCCCGTATTTTTTTCAGCTGAGTCATCCAAGTGCTTGCCTTGACTCAGGGCTGGATTTCTTCTTTCCACCCTTGGGAAGCAGATGACACTCGGTAGCTTTTCTTTATCTGTTTTGATTCCAATGAATCACCTTTCAAATGAGAAGATTCATCTTGGAGAGGTCTTGGCTTTGCTGAAGGTCTGATTTAAGGAGGATACCTGAGCATGAGGCTCCATGTCACTGCTGCTTGTTCCTTCTAGCTATGCCCTCTGCCTTGAGTGGTTTATTCCCACAGTTTTCCCAGGGCTCTGGCCTTGGGAACATTTTGGGGTGTCTTTATCTCCTCAGGGACACAGAGCTAGAATCAAGCATCATTCATGTTCTGCTTGGGTTTAAAACTGTTCTTTCACTCAGTGCAAGAAGCCAGAATTCAGAACCGATTTATGCATTTCTCAATTCATAACCTGAATTAACTCTTTTAGATGCTGCTGCTGCTGGAAAAAAATAACTTGTCCCTTCTGCTAAAGGGATAATTTTGATACAGAATTATACAAAAGATAAAGAAATACTGCTTTAAAGGGCTTCTTCACAGAAAGCTTTAGAGTTTCAAAATCACTTGGGGAGTATCTACCATGATCTGAAGGTAATCTCATTGTTTCATCTCTACTTCTAAATACCACTGTACATATGGTCAAAAATGTTTGTTTGTTTGTTATTTCTGTGTTTTCATTTGAAATGAAGTGATGGTCGTTGGAGTCTGCAATGAACCTCAAGGTGTGTGGTCTCCAGTTCTGATCAGTGGATCTTCAGAGAACAAGGAAAATATTATAAAGAATAAAATTCTTCAAGTGCTTCCCTTGCGTCTCCAGCAATGGGGTTTGTGTTAATGCTGGGATTCTTGTCACAGCCACACCGGGAGACTCGTTTCCTCCCTGAGAATGCCTATAATGGCTTTTTTAAGAAGCACCCAAATAGCTAAATAATCATCCAGATCCTGCTGAAGCATTCCAAATGGGCTCTTTTGGAAAAGAAGACAAGGATTTATGGCTGGGGAGTACTTGTGGCACTGAGCATGGAGAACTGTGGTTCCAATAACAACGAGATTTATGGCTTCCAATGAATCAGAGCCTGAGCTGCACGAGAGCTTTTTATGACTGAAACTCTGTCAAGACAATGCAGGCACCTGAAGGTGAAGGCTCTATTTTCATGAGTAAAAGTTACAATTGAACAGTTTCTGTTGTCAGAAAAGATTCCTCAGTCAGCAGTAGATTAAAAGGAAAACCAGCTCTCCCAGAGGGTTTACTGGGTGCAGAGTACAGGGAGGGCAGCAAGGCTGGGGGATTAATGGAATCAAAGGATGGTCTCAATTTCTGTTTGCAAAAGGTTCTCCTTTGGGCTTGACACTTCTTTCAGTGTCTGCTTAGAAGGTGCTGTGCTGTGTCATAGAATCAGGGAATATTCTGAACTGGAGCAGACCCCCAAGGATCTGCCAGTCCCACCCCTGGCCCTGCACATACCCCCCAGCAATCCCCCCCGTGAATCCCTGGCAGCGCTGCCCAAAGGCTCCTGGAGCTCTGGCAGCCTCGGGCTGGGACCATTCCCTGGGGAGCCTGGGCAGTGCCAGCACCCTCTGGGGGAAGAACCTTTCCCTGAGATCCATCTTGACCCTTCCTGGCACAGCTCCAGGTTGTGCTGGTTGGGGCCCACGACTCACTATGAGTACAGGAAAGCATCAAGGTAAGCCCATGTCAGGGGGTGGAACTAGAGTGTGTTTAAGGTCCCTTCCAGCCCATACCATGCTGGGATTCTGTAATATAATTTCTAATAGAAAAAGAATAGCTGCCATCAAATCTCTTTCCCTCCGGCTGGGACCTTGTGGCTGTGCTGTGTTGTATTCAGATGCCCTGCACTCCCTGCACCGGCTGTGCTCTGTTTATCCCTGTTGGAGCTCTTGGCTGCTCTGGATTTCCAGGTCCCTGCTCCTGCCTGCAGGAGCTTCCAAGCTGGTTGTGTTCAGGTCTTGTCTCTTCCCTCCTCACTCTCTGCTGAGGGAGAACATCACCTTCATCTCAGCCCAAAAACACTTCCAAGAGGTCAGGCTGCACTGCCCCAAATCCCACCACTCCCCCTTTCCCAGGGTTTCCCAAGGCCCAGCTCAGTGTAGTTGGAAGCAGACTGTGCCCTGAGCTGTGATCCTGCCTTGCCTTGGCTCCCATGCCTCTCTTTTCCTAGCTGCAGGGTTCCTCTCATCTTGATCTAGGTTCTGTTCTTGATTTGTAGTTCTTGAGGAGTGAGATGTCCTAGAGGCAGATTCATCTTCCCTACCCTCCATCTGCTTCCCAAGTGAGTCACCTCTCATCTTTCAGGGCTGCTCCTGCTCTCTGATAATTACAAAGGTGCTCACTCAGACCTGGATAGGTTTTGTTTGTCTCACCCAGAGCAGTTAAATGTCCCCACCTGCACAATTAACCAAAACACTCACCCCAGTTCTACACACGACGTTGAGTAAAAGGACTGAAAATGTACAAATGAATTCCCAGAGGTGCAGTTTAAAAGTACACTCCACTCCACTTATGTCTAAAGTTATCCTACAAAATTCCTCCTGGCAATTTAGTGGTAGGGATTTTGCTGTAATGCTTCCTCCCTGGCATTTGCAATGACCCAGTTTACTGTTTTTACAAATAATAATTTGTCTTAATTTTCTCTTTGAAGTAGCAAGGAAAAGAATAAATGGGTGAAATCCAAACCTGGTAACCTTTCTGGATATTGTAGGTCAATAAATTATCTTCGTGCACAGCTTAGTGTTCCAGGTTTCCACTTGAGTGGATGAGGGCTCTTTTAATGCTTGTTAAAATAGCAGAGATAAGTGATTGCAGTCTGAGGATGGAAAATATTGAATAATGCAAAGATCTGTGGATTTTATGATTTTGCTTGGCTGGGGGAGAAAAATTCTTTTATTCTTTCAGAGCTGGATAATAAAAGCTTTCTTTTCAGTTTAGACTCCATGTTTTTAGCCAAACATGACTCTGAAAAGTAATAATGCATTCCTGATGAAATTATCCACTTGGGCTATGCCAGAGCTGGGCATTTCTGACCTGGTAAAAATCCAGCACAGGCCAAAGATTGTTCTATTCTGAAGCCAGGAAACCTTGTCAGAAGCACCATTTAGAGCTGTTAGTCTAGCTGAAGTTCTGGATGCAGGTTCTGGATACTCTGGTGACCAAAGCTGGTGGCCAAAGGTTATTTACTCGATGGAAACCTGATTCTAAGAAGTGCTTCAAACTGACATCACTCAAAGCAAGATGAGGCTTTTCAAGGGAAACCCAGGAGTTTTAATGAGGCAAAAATGTTCATGGAATGAGCCTGACCTCCCTAATTTTATTATTTTATCCAGACAAATAAAAATCTTCAAAGCCACAGGCAACTTTTTCAAGACATCAAAAAATTTTGGCAAGAAACAAAAATATTTAAATTAAAACCAAGGTTGCCCCCCTTAAAACTTCCATTTTTCTCTGCAGACTTTCTGATGAACTGGAAACCAGGTTCTCCAGGGCCCATTTCAGCCTCCCCAAACATCAGTTTCATTTCTCCATCTGTACGGGAGGAATGAGAGTCATTTACCCAGTTTCTGGGGCTCAGCTCTCACCACAGATGGCCCTCCCTGCACTTGTGCTGTCTCAGCTGCCTCCTGGAAGCAGCGTCTGAAGTGAGGTCCATCCTCTGGAATGCCAGTGCCTTCAGTCGTGGTCATGGACTCGTATTTTCAGCCCTGAAAACTTGCACAGTTATTTCCTTTCTGATGAGCAAGCATCATATTCAACTGTTCTAATATTTTATTGCCTTGTCAACATATGAGAAAATAATAATTACACCCTGCTCTGCAGGACTGGGAATTCTAATCAACACCAAAGCAGGATCTGTACATAATTAGAAGCTTGTTTTAGCTGCTTTTTCAGAATTTCTCTCTCAAGCAACTATCAATGCCAGCAACATGGTTTAAACCAGCAAATCTAAAAGTGAGGCTTCATTGTTAGCACTGCTCTGCAGATAAAATCACCATTTGCTCCAAAACAATGAAGACTAAAAACTGCTGAAAAAAGTTCCCCAGATCAGTCAGAGGCACTGAGGGGTTGTCTGAAAGGTTTTGGGGTTTGAACCCAGAGCCAGGGGTTTTCTACACCTTGTTGCTGTGAGATTTAGGGCTCTTCCTGTCACCCCAGGTGTCAGGGAAAGGGCATTGTCCCTGTTTGAGGCCTGGAGCAGGAGCAGACACCAGAATCATATCCTCAGGAGTTGTTCTTGGAGTCTCAGGCATAAAAGGGACATTTAGAAATGGAGCTGAAGAGTCCAAAGAACTTTCATTTCACTTGAGCTAGTCTAGGATTGGAACCCAAACTTACGAGACCTTTCCAGCAGTCACTTGATCCTGTTTGTGCTTTGAGCTTGCCCGTGGTTCAGGCAGTGATGAGCCCCATCATTTCCCAAAGATCCACCCCTCTGCCTCAGTTCCCCCCAGCTTCCAATGGTGCCACGCTCAAGTGTCCCTGTGGCATCAGGACATACATGGAGGTTGGAGCAGGTCCAGAGGAGGCCCTGGAGCTGCTCCGGGGGCTGGAGCCCCTCTGCTCTGGAGCCAGCCTGGGAGAGCTGGGGGTGCTCATCTGGAGAAGAGAAGGCTCCAGGGAGAGCTCAGGGCCCCTTCCAGGACCTAAAGGGGCTGCAGGAGAGCTGGGGGCAAACATTTTACCAGGGCCTGTTGCAATAGGTCAAAGAGTGATGGTTTTCAACAAAAATAGGGTTGATTTAACTGGATATAAGGGAAAAAAAAATTAAAATGAGGGTGATGAGGCCGTGGCACGGGGTGCTCAGAGCAGCTATGGCTCCCCCTGGATCCCTGGCAGTGTCTGAGGCCAGGCTGCACAGGACTTGGAGCAGCCTGGGACAGTGGAAGGTGTCCCTGCCCATGGCAGGGGGTGGCACTGGATGGGCTTTAAGGTCCCTTTTCCACCCAAATGAGTCTGGGATTTTCTGATCTGGGATATTGGCCATGTCTGATGCTGGAACACTCCAGCCTTCAGGACAGGGACTCTTCCAGGAGCAGAGCTGGGCAAGCTGGGACAATATTTCAGGCTGCAGGAGCTGTCCATGCTAAAAGCGAGGGGAACTCAAGCCTTGGTGTGCTCCTGTGTTTGTCTGCACTGCCAGAAGGCAGCTGGTGAGCTGAAATACAACAGAGATCAAATGTGTGGGAGCTCACAGTGGGTAGAGGTGGAAAAGTGCCTGGGACAAACAATCCTGAGCAGTTTTATCCCCAGACTGCTCAGTGGGTGCTGACTGCATTATTCTGTCTGCTGTTTTCTGCCTGGGCATCTCATTTATCCCCTCACTGACTTTCAGTCTTTAAGCTGCTGTTAATTTAAGAAGCTCCCTTGTTCACCTCTCTTATAGACTGAGGAGCTCTTCTGGCTGAGATGGATTGGGATCCCTGGAAGGGCATTAAAATGCTGTGTATGTCAATGTTTTACCCAGCTCCTCCAACCCCTTTTTTTCCGGCATCTTGCTCTGCATTTGGATCCATGGATCCAGGCCCTGCAGTGCTGCTTCTGGGACTGCACTGCCTTCATTAAGTGCACACACGTACAAAATTCTCTTGATTTTTTGCCTTTTTTTTCCCCAAGCACCTGAGAAGTCTCAGCAAATGTGGGAAGGCAGGAAAAGATCTTTTAAATGCACTATAAATCCTATTTTAACTCAACTAATTATAGCTACAGCATAATTAAAATATTGTGAAAGAAAAGAAAATAATCCTGCTGAACTGAAAGTGCATTAACACCTTGCATCTGCAGAGTTCTGAATCACTGCACCTTTGTACCTGACAGCAAAATGCTCCACAGCCCCTTCTGCCAGAAACCCCAAACCTGCTGAGAAGGGCCTTTCTTTCCTCCCCAGGGGCAGCTCCGATCTCTGCTCCCTGTGACAGGGCCAGGGCCCAGGGAATGGCTGCAGTTGTGTCAGGGGGGTTTGGGATGGATATTGGGAAAGGTTCTTCCCCCAGAGGGTGCTGGCACTGCCCAGGCTCCCCAGGGAATGGTCCCAGCCCGAGGCTGCCAGAGCTCCAGGAGCCTTTGGGCAGCGCTGCCAGGGATGGACAGGGGGGATTGTTGGGGGGTCTGTGCAGGGCCTGGGGTGGGACTGGCAGATCCACCTTCTAGCTCAAGATATTCCAGGATTCCATCATCTGTTGGCTCACTGGTCCTGGTCAGGGGGAGAACATCTCCTTCTGCTCTTGTAAACTCCCTCCTATTCCCCTTCCTAAAGGTGAGAATAAACACATTGAAATTTTGGCAGCTACAAATCAAAATGTCACACCGGAAGAAAAAGCCTTGTTTCATAAATTTTCTCCTTTTCTATTGATTGGAAAGTTGGAAAGTTCCAGCAGGAGAAATGAAAAATGTTAAACTTGATTTCATGAGCAGGAATTTTTTTTTTTTTTTTTTTTTTT